>CAAKHD010002693.1:11843-59307 GCA_901007705.1 Fistularia tabacaria | reverse complement strand
GAGGTAGAGATAGCATAACCTGAGGTAAACACAATAGAATTAACATGAGCATAAAGTATACATACAGAATTAGATGGTTATAAAATGTATATGTACAGAATGAGATAGTTCTAAAAGGTTTAGGTATTGAAAGAGATGGTCATAAAATCTATATATACAAAATGATATGGTCATAATATGTGCAAAATGAGATAGGTAATTAACTCACAGACTAGGAATAAATATATGGGAATAACCACATACCTATAAACGCACAGAGCCGGATGATTAGCTTGCACACTGGAAATAAATCGATTGGCATAAAAAATGTTACTCAGAGTGAACATGTGAATGCTATGGCAAGGCATACAGGAGATGTTTGAGGTTCCTCAGTTTATGCGCTCTTCATGGTTCACTCCGTCGTGTCTACCAGCCGACTGTCCCTGAGTCCTCATTTCACCCCACTGCAGAGGTGAGGGACCTCGGGTGCAGGCAGATGGTCTCCCCTTGCCGGTCGTCCATTATCATTTATTCATGAAGATCCCACGCCAAGGAGCGGGATGAAGGAGGCTCAGCTCGCGGAGGTTAACAATAAGATGGATATTAATGAGGTCAGGTCGGTGGCAAAACTCAGGACCCCGTCAGTGTTTTTTGTCTTTTTTCTCCCTGATGAAACTCCTGCATCGTATCTGCCAAGAACTGATCGGCCATGAGGACGTGTGGGCTGCTCGCCACTGCAAAGGTGAGCTGCAATCCATGTGAGTCCTGGACCTTCCTCTACAGCCTTGAGAGCCTTTCAAACCGCCCACTCCTGTTCAAACTCCATCTGTCTGTGAAGTTTAGCGCCCTCACAAAGCCCCGGCCCGGAGGTGCTGCAGCTCTTCCACGTTGTAAATGTCACCATGGATGATCTCTCCCGTCTGTGCTTAATCCTGCAGCATACGGCCCCGTCAGGCGTTCACTCTCACCTCTTTAAGAGACTTTCCACGACCCTTTTTTCAGAGAGATATTCCGAAAACCCTCTGCCTTTTTGCCAGAACTGTCCAGGCAGACCTGAGCGTCTGGAACCTATGCGGTCTTCACAATAGCCATCGGCATGAAGCAGCTCACTTGCATGTCTGCTACTACGGTTATGCTTTGTTGACATCATGATTTCTACTTTACACACGGGACCTGAAAGACGTTCACCACCGGATCCTCACAAAAAAACAAAATAGAAAGTGTGTAATCAAACATGAGTGAGTTATGTGAGGACACCCCGCACTCAAAATACACAGCCAGGCTTTCTGAAGACATCTCTGCAGCTTCCACTGCTCGACGGTTTTACTTCCATAAGCGAGAGGTGGGTCCTTGCGCCGGGCCCGATGGGCAGCACGTGGCACTGTGGGAAATATCCAGGAGATGGTTGGTTACATGACCTCTGAAGACAGAGTTCACACAGCGACCGCGTGCGGTTCCTTTCCCTGGTTCACAGCATCCAGCTCTTTCATTCGGCCACATTGGTGTCCAAATACGACCCCCTTCACAGTATCAGAATGGATTCATCGGCCCGAGGTCTTCAAAGGCGGAGTATGTTCCTTCTGTTTTTCAAATCGCAATCGTGTTCGACCCGCATGCTGTGTATAAACAATTCCCGCCGGCAGACGACCAGACGGGGGTCTATTGAAGGTGAATTATTTAACAGCGCAACAGATTTTCGGGGCCCTCAGCATCGTCATTAGGCGGCGCACATGCTCCGGCGGTCTCCAGGGGCGCTCCATCAGGGAGCGCTCAAACCTGCCTCCTGTTCCTCATGTTGCCAGGACAACAGACAGCCAGCACGCAGCATGATGACCAATCAGGAGCCAGATGCCTGTGGAGGAATCCCTGCTCCGGGAGTGGGGAGCAGCAGAGGGCTGCTACACAAAGCAGCCAGACCGCTTCTACTCTCCGTCATCTGCGACTTGTCCTGTTCTCTTGGAAGGAAATATCAAAAGTATCTTTTTCTCCATTAAAATTAGCATCTCATCTGAGTCAACATCTGCTTTAACAGTGACTGCCAGCTGCTAAGAATCTTAATATTCCCTGTGCAATGAAAGCAGTTATATGATGTTAATGTTATGGAGAAAAGACACCCCTGGACAGTTTCACTGAGGTGAATCATGTTTACATCCTGTGAGATACAGGAAGCAGGAAACTTCAAGTTGTTTTCTTAAAAAAAGGGAAACAACTTGACACCTCCGGTGTCTTACTCTGCATTTTGAACGCAATCTGTGATAGCGCAAGACGTGGATGTTAAACATTCTACACATTTGCATGCCGTTTCCCTCCCCTCTCAGCACCGGAGCACCTCAGGGGTTTAGTGTTAGACCTCATCTCCAAAATGCAAGATCATTTCCTTATAATTGTTCTCCACGGGTTTGAGTCAGCGAGGGACGGAAGCTGCATCCTGGGAGCTCACTAAAGGAAAACATCTCTGTCTTCTTTGGCTGTAGGTGTGGAGAGAGGACAACTACACTTCTCGCTCTACCTCTTGGACGGACAACGGCGTGTCCCTCCTAGGGCTTTCAACCGCTAAGTCCCGCGGGTGCTGAGAGTTTGCGTCTGGGATGGTCAGCTGCAGATGGAGATATTAGAAGGAGTCAAAGTTCACCCTTTCATAGGGATGTATTTAGAAACCCCTGGGACGAGAAGTGAAAGCGCTGAGGGCGGCAGCGCGGCCCCGTGCAGCTGACCAGGGCGTTCCATCTCCGCATTCCATTCAAAATCAGCGTCTGAGGTATGAGGACGTTTTTCGACGTTGACCCCGCGGCGTGCAGACCAGCCCTGATAGCTCCAGGCTGAAGGATGTTTGGAAGGCGTTTTGTGTGTGTGTGCGTGTATGTGTGTGTGTGTGTGTGTGTGTGTGTGTGTGTGTGTGTGTGTGTGTGTGTGTGTGTGTTTCATCTTTATTCAATCATTAACCGGGCGAATTTTTGATAGTGTCGTATGGTATCCTGTCGTCGCGCTATCGTGGCCTTTCCAAACTCCTCCCCTGGTTTAATTCTTCCTCATAATGACATTGTCTATGATACATCTCATCCCCTGTCGAGGTATGGAGTAAGATGAGCTTGCAGACCAGTCACAGTGGTCCTTAGAAACTTTTATGGCGACCATTCAGGTTGAAACAAGTGTATGAGCAGACAGTTCTTCCCTCTCGCAGGTTCTACAGGAGCCGCGGGGGGGAAAGGAGAGTCAGTGTAGAAATGCGTGAACATTTTTGGGTGGAAGGGCCAGCTCCAGAGCTCCTAGTTGGCCCGTGGCGGCGAGCTTGTGGGTGGCTGGTGAAATATAGCCCCTTTGTGGTATATTTAACCCTGCTGGGGCAGCTCCCCCCCTGACTTCACTCTTGGAGTTCCTGGGATGGGGGAGTTGGCCTGATAGGGAAGGTGTGCATGAATGTGGAGGCCCGGATAGGGCCAGCGTAACCTTTCCTCCAGATTGCCTAACTAAGTTGAAGCGGAGTGGCCCACTTCTGCCACAAACAGCCCGCTGTGCTTGGGCCGGGCTGCCTGTCACGCCTGCATGCGAGCACGTTTTCCCCATCGCTCCTCCCTCTTCCCCTCCCTCCCGCTAACTGCTGGCGCCGAGGCTGCAGTGCCACGGCTCCGGGCCCTCGCTGCTCCCTGAGGTCACGCTGCTATGAGTCATACTGAGGCACAGGTCTGCGTTGGCAGCCAAGCGCCGCCTGAGACCGGCCAACACACCTGCTCCACTCCTTTCTGCTGCAGGAGAGCTGCAACACTCCGCACTGACATGAAATGAAGGGAGGTCATTTATCGCATTTATCTGTAAGCCGGTGTTTCCCTTTAAAGCTCTCGATTAATAAGATCAGGCGTGGAAATGAATTGAGAGAGTCCAGGGAGAGGATACAATCCCCTGCAGCTGCCTCCGAAGTCTAAACGCACGCATCTTTTAATAAACAATGCAAGAGTATACGGTCGTGTTCGGAAGACACATTTGTTTATGCTGAAAACCAAAACATCCCTCAGAAACTAGAATTTCTCCAGTCTACTTTTTCTGTGTTTACGGCACAATGTGCACAAGGTTATCCTCTTCGCACTCAGATGGGGATCATTTGACGGAGCTCCATCTTGAAATTGAAATACACTATTTTTTGTCCATTAATAAGTAACTAATTACATTTAATGCGTGGTGATATTTTTAAAGTCTGGCTTTTCTTGACCAACCCATGCTTTTTTTTCAGGCCTTGTGACATATTTCCTCCCCATGTCCAAATGGAGAGGTGGTGATATAACATCAAATGTGGGTCAAGACTAACTCGAATTCTCTGACCTGCATTTGCTGGAATGATTTCATCGGCCGCAGGTCCCCCTCCTGTACCTCAAATGAACATTTATATTCAGTTTTTAAGACTATTTAGATAACATCAGTGGTTGAAAGGACAATATTGCAAACACCCGGCAGCAGAAGACGGTAATCAGCTCATTTGCAGTCATGAACGCCTTTTGGAGAGGTCTATTGTGCTCGCTTGGATATAACAATAAAAATATAAATCTAAAGTCTGGCACAGTTGCTGTGGATGTAAACCTGGCCGTGGGATGACCTCCAGCCCAGACTGGCGACACCCATAGACAAAGCAAGTGCTTCGTATATAACAAAGAGGCGGAGGAATTGCTTAATGAATGTCCTGTATCGTTTATAACAACTGTGATTATCATGCATGTGGACAGAGTGGTGAATGCCGTCCATGGCCGGGGACTACGGTTGGTTGAAGGTGCACTCACTTTTGGCCGTGATAAATTTTTGCCTTTATTTTTGAGCGTCGTGCTTTAGACAATTGTGTGTTTGTTTATCTGCTTCCTAACAGAAAGCTGCACAAACAGCTGTAAAAAAAAAGAAAGGAAAGAAAAGTAAAAAAAAAAAAAGAAAGAAAAGAAAAGAAAAGACAGCCCCCTGCGCCTCGTCTGGCGCTGACGTTGCATTCGAGTGCTGTGGGAAAATGGGACCGATGTGGGGGAATAGGACTGTTCTGCGGCAGTGGAAGCGCTCCTAGTAACCGCGTCACCGCTTCACTTCCCAGAACGTCCGTCTGAAGATGTTGTCATCAACGAGTCTGGAAACAGTATTTTGCTATTTATTTTTGCTTTTAAATTTGGCCATTGCATTCAATCAATGGCGCGGTAAAGAAATCAAGAAAATTAGTTGAGAATGAAGTGAAAGGCAGACTCATTAGGGATTCTTTCCTGGATAAGACATTTGGAAGGACAGTTAGCACGAAGGGTAACTGGTATTTTGATTTTTGCTTGCCATTATGTTGTGTAACAGTCACGGTTGAGACGGACGATCTCCCCTCCATTTCTTAACCCAAATCCCCGTGTCGTCCCCCCTCAGAAGACCATCGGGGTTTTGCTTTCCTCCATAAAACATGTCTCACAATCACCGCCCATAATGCCTACTTCGTCGCTGAGTATGTCGTACACATGCCCAGATAAATAATACCGTTAAACGCAGTGATACGAGCAGCTACATCTATGGAGTTAGCAGAAATGTGGCTCCTGGTAATTTATTCCGACAGCCCGCGAAGGCCTCATATACTGAATCGACCTTTCGCCTAGTTTAGCGGAAGGCGGTTCATCGGGTTTACCCTGACATTGCTGACTCTCGAGGCCACGCCCACCAACGGCCACGCACCCCATTTCCTCCAACCGCCCGACGTGCACGCACTGTTCACGCGTGTGCTGCTCGCCGATTGGGCGCGGCGCAGCACACACTCCATTACAATTGGCCGAGTGTTGCCACCCGCGAGTGCGTGTGAGTTGTGTTTTTCTTTTTTTTTCTTTTTTTTTTCCCCCTCGCCACCTCCTGCCAGTGTTTTACACACTCAGCTGAGAGAACGGCGGCTCCAGTCCGACGCAACCGCTCCGCTACGCGCCGCACCGAAACTCCGCCCGCCCGACTCCTTTGTTCCGCACCGGCTTTGACAACGGACAAGGTCCCGTTCTGACCCGCCCGGTTTCCCGATGCCATTGCGAAAACACGCCGAAACGGACTCGCGGGGGGTGAGTTCGATTCAGACCCGGCGGTTTTTTCACGTCTTTATTTTTTCCGTCCAATAGAATCGCGAGTCTTATAGTAGTATCAGTGACGTCAGCGCTCAGAGATGACGTCTCACCTTAAACATTATTATGATTTTTATTTTTGGTGTTATTATTATTATTGTGGTTGTTGTTGTTTGTTGCTGCGGAGCTGAAGGAGCCTTGTTTTTAACAAAACCCGCGAACCAACTTCCTGCTTCCCACCTGCTCCACGGGAGATTTCACGCGGCTCATCCCGGCAGCGCGTCACTCCGCGTGGGCTATATTTGTCCGTGGGCGGCGCCCTGTCGCCGGCCCGGACTTCACCCAGCCGGGAAGTCCTCTGCGGGGGAAATGACTTGCCATAATTCGCCCGGAACAGAAGTGTTTTATTTGTGCCGTAAAACAGCAATAACCAGGGTATTAAACTTGTTTAATGCTAAAACACGCGAAAAATCCCACTGTTGGGATAGTAATGTAATAAAATTTTCTAATTTATTTATTGTTTTTCTTTCTGTATGGAGCAGCTGAGACTATTCCTCCAGGATCAACAATGCGTTTCTGATTCTGATCCCCCTTCCACGTGTATTTATTGCTCCCTCCAGGCAGAGCTGATGGTGTATTGTGGCTCCAAGGCGAAGAGGAGGAGGCATGACAGCGAACATTCTGTGTCAAGCGGAAGTGAGAGCTGCTCCCCTGGCATGGAGTACACGGACCTGGAGGCGGCCGAGGCGCTGATGTGCATGAGCTCCTGGGGCCGGGGCCACCTGGCCAGCAGCCCGGGTCCCGGTGCCTGCAAGCCCAGGCCTCTCACGCCGGCATCGGACTCCTGTGACTCCATCCTGCCGCCGGAGCTCCCGGAGCCCCCGAAGGACTTCATGCTACTCTCCTCTCTGGTAACGCTTTTTCCTCAAAAACATTTCTTGTTTTATTTAACACCTTAAAGTTAGAAATCATGCCTTCTGCATTGTGACACCAGCGTGTGAGGATGACTGGTCCTGCAGCAGGACATGTGGGCTTGAAGTGAGGGGACTTGACCTTTAAACAGGGTTGTTCTTCTCAGCTGAGGGCCCGTAAAGGTCTCATTTTACAGCTGAGGGCGACCGGTGTTTTTCTTTCTTTTGCTGCGACCTCGGATGCCAAAAGACACTTTTTGAACATGCTTTTTCCCTCCCTTCGCAGTGTATGACCCCCCCGCACAGCCCTAGTTGCACGGAGACTTCCACACTCAGGACTGCCTTACCCTCACAGTGCGGTGCATCAGGGGCTTATCAGCCAAGTCTGGCTTTGGTCGCTGCAAAGACCACCTCGCCCCCCCCTCAGCCCTGCAGAGCAATGGCGACAAGCGTCATCCGCCACACCGCAGACAGCTCCCCCTGCCAACACCACATTCCAGTAAGCCCTAATTCAGAAAAACGCAAAGATCCTGTGACGGCCGCAAAAGTATGTCAACAGCAACACCTCAGAGCCTCAGAGCAGATAGCGACGCTCCCGTCGCCCCCTCCTCCCCCAACACCCACTTTGTCCGTCTTGAAAACAGAGGAGCAGGCAAATCCCTCGCAGACGTGTCTTAATAGTGCCTCCACACCCACTACTGTCCCTGCCCACCCACAGAGTTGCCCCCCTGCCCCCGCGACCTTGTCCCCACCTCCACTCCCGAGCCCCCAAATCATCTGCCAGATGTTTCCTGTCAACAGCCAATCAGGTATAATCTCAGCAATAATCCCCAGCGCAGTCCAGGCCGCCGGCACAGGAATTCGAACTGGCACGACACCGATTCTCCCACAGCTGACCGCAGCCAACGGCGCCACTGTCCAGTCGTCTCTGATTGTGGGTTCTGCGGTGCCTCAGGGCACGGTGATGCTGGTCCTCCCCTCGACCTCGGTCCCTCAGGCCCCCCACTGCTCTCAGACTGTCATGACTCTGGGAAACACCAAGCTGCTCCCCCTGGCCCCAGCCCCTGTGTACGTGCCGACGGGGCCCAGCGGCTGCTCTTCCGCTACCAAGATGGACTTTTCCCGCAGGAGGAACTATGTCTGCAACTTCCCTGGCTGCAGGAAGACTTACTTCAAGAGCTCACATCTCAAGGCTCACCTTCGGACTCACACAGGTGAGATTCAGCCTGATATTGATGCCGCTTGGAGTTGATTTGATTGCCTTTTTCAACATCATACCCTTGTTGAAAAAAACAAAAAACAATTTTTATTCACGTATCGTGAATGCTGTCATGCAGAAACCCAAACAACCATGAAGCTCGAGCTCCTAATAGTCACACAGAAGGCAGACGGCAAATTTATAAAAGCCACTGCCTTTACAGGCATCTTTAGAGCCGTTATCCTCCACCGGCTTGTTCCCTGTGACCCTCAGCAGCCAGCACTGACAGTTCCTGCGGGGTTTAATCCCACATATGAGTGTGGCCCCTAAAGGATCCGACCGCCTTTATTTTCTCGCTTAAAAGTTCACCATTTAGAGTCATAATAGTGTGTTCAGCTGCAGCCTCGGTATTCACGCAGCTGTAACTTGTCAGGATGTGGGATCAGTACGACTACCACACACGAGTGTTGCATCCTGTTTGTAAGACATTAGTTGTTATTCCCGG
The DNA here is from genome assembly GCA_901007705.1 of Fistularia tabacaria. Classification (NCBI taxonomy): domain Eukaryota; kingdom Metazoa; phylum Chordata; class Actinopteri; order Syngnathiformes; family Fistulariidae; genus Fistularia; species Fistularia tabacaria. Next base: position 50,673 of record CAAKHD010002693.1, on the reverse strand, counting down.
TTTTTATGCGTCCACAGTGACTAATTCTAGCCCCTGTTTTTTCCTTTCTGTCCTCCAGGTGAAAAGCCTTTCAGCTGCAGCTGGGACGGCTGTGATAAGAGGTTCGCCCGGTCCGATGAGCTGTCCCGTCACCGGCGGACGCACACTGGCGAAAAGAAGTTTGTGTGTCCCGTGTGCGACCGCCGATTCATGCGGAGCGATCACCTCACCAAACACGCCCGGCGCCACATGACTACAAAGAAAATTCCCTCTTGGCAGGCCGACATTCGGAACCTGAACAAAATGACAGCTGGGAAAACACCTCCCAACAAAACTGGCCTGGCCACGATAAGCATGCTGGTACCTGCCGGCTCAAAGTAGGCCATTCAACTTCGCATCTTAACCGCTCCCAGGTACCGCAGGGAGCAGCCGGACACGTGAGGCTCTTGCTGTTTTACTCATGCTAATGAACAAGAACATGCACTGGACCTTTCCTATCTACTGCTCATTTGTACATGTGTTTCTCTCGAAAGTGTTCTTTGGGTTTACTTTATTGGAAATGAATATGGATGCACTCTTGCCAAAGCCTTTGGATGACTATTCGTCTTATACATTTCATCTTCTCCGACCTTTCGACACGTTTTTTTATTTGTTGTGGTAATATTGACACCCAAACGTGAATGTACTGTTTGTTTTATTATGAGATGCAATTATTTTTCATAATTGCGGAAAATGTTAACCTAAAAAACAATGTAAATATTAATCATTGATACTATGATTATGCCTTGATTATATGTCCATGTCTAACTTTTCATATTTAATACGTATTTGTAATTAAAGAGACGAGTCATTTATCACTGAGTCCGGCTCGACTATTTCACCGTGGACTTTTCCCAAAGCAAATCCAAGAAAGCGCGTGGGATGTGGATGTAGTCAGCGTTTTCTGGAAAGCACGGTGGGGGTCTGCTAGTAATATGTGTCACAATACCCCCTCGGTCTTCTGGTCAGCTCAAACCCACTAGTATCCTTCCAAATGTGCTGACTGGCCTGCTGGTTGCTTCCTGCTGCCTGGATGAATTTTTCCCTTGTTATGAAAGCTGGTTTTGGTGAGACCATCCCAGGGGGGGCGAAGGGACGACACTGTGTCCTGTTTATTAGCTTAGAGCCAGAACACTGGATGAGTCAGCAACAGAACAAGTCAGGATGTGTCGGCCCGGTATTCCGCCCATGAACAGATCATTAGAGCCCATTCGGCCTCCATTTAACGGGCGGAGGGAGGAGGTAGGATTCCCGACTGTCCCACGCCGACCTACGGGAGAAGGAGGGAAATGGCTGAATCCACTGACTAAACACATGACACGTTTCACAGGAAACACAGTCAACAACGCATGCACAAGCCACGGTCCCACTCCCAGTAACAGCGGCTGCCTTCCAATCAGACCGTCAGACGTGACCTGTCGGGGGTGTGACCAATCACCTGTCCCCTCTGAGGCCGCCTCCCTGCCACTCTTCAGCGGCGGGCCGCAGCGACACCTGCTGGGGAGACCGTGGACTACACACCTCCCTGACTTTTGCAAGGTCAGGTGGCGCAGTGGTTAGCGCTTCAGCCTCGCAGCACGAAGGACCCTGGTTCGATTTCAACAAGGGGACCTTTCTGTGTGGAGTTTGCATGTTCTCCCTGTGTCTGCGTGGGTTTCCTCTGGGTTCTCCGGTTGCCTCCCACAGTCCAAAAACATGCAGCAAGTTAAATGGAATACATTGGGTAAATTGCCCCGAATGAATGAGTGAGTGAGTAAATGGATGTTTTCTGTATATGTGGCCCTGTGATTGACTGGCTACCAGTCCAGGGTGTATCCCGCCTCTCGTCTGATGACAGCTGCATGACTACGGGAGTTGGCGGACCCCGAAAACAAAAAGAGGAGGAGATCACCCTCCTGCAGCCGTTCAAAGCGCTGAGGACCAGCGTGGACAACGGGCGAATGTGCTCCATCAACATTTGCTCCGATGGTGAGGACCCAATGCAAGGCGGGGGTGTCCGACGATGGACGCAGGGGCCAGTGCCCGCAGTTTGCAACCCAGAAGGAAGATGTTGACCCGAACGGGAAGAAAGTCATGATCTATGATGTTAACTTCCACTTCCCAAAACTAAGTACAAATGAACGACTGATTCAAAGCCCAGGATCCCTCGGATCACCCTCTCCGCTTCCTATACCCCGATTAAAACCCCCCACATGCCAAACCCAAACGACCCTCTAAACATGAAACAATACCGACACCAAAACGAAACATTTCCAACTCAAACCTCAGCAGCCTGAGTGCACGATCAAATAAAGATCCAACATCGATATACAGGACTTAAAGTGGTCCAGGGACTTGGCAGAGACCACCAAGCCCAGAGAGATGGTTGAATCCGAGAAACCCGCATTCAGGCTGGAGCTTCCCCTCTCCTACCCCTTGTATGAAGACAAGGGAGAGGCCAAGTTCAACAAGCAGAGAGGACAGCTGACCATCACACTACCCATCCTGCCTCCCAGACAGGATTTAAGTATGCAGGAGGGTGACAGGTGGGATAGCCCCAAGCATCCCCCGCGACCCTTAGTGCACGATAAGCGGCAGATGAAGGATGGATGGATAGTTTTTTTGGAACTTGATTTTTTTTTTAAATAAATATTCTGTATCTTTTATTAGATTTTTTTTAACAATATTTTCAGTTTTTGACTCTTAAAATACTTAGCTCTCCTCTTTGAGAAATAAGTTCAACCTGCACTTTGTGTTTTGCGTCCTCAAAACTACGATGGACTGTTTACATTTCAATCTGCACTTCCTCAATTTGCACATCAAATAATTGTACTTATTATGCTTATTATTTACGTATTGTCTTTACAAACTGACCTTTTTCTCTACTGCTAAAACGCTGTGCCTGGCTTCACTGTGGACAGCATCGTAAGACTTTAATTGTACAGTGAAACACATTTCTGGACTGTGCAAATGACAATCGACACTCGAACCTTTGAATAAGATGTTTTGTTAGCTATTTCTCAGTCAGGCAGCCAGCCATACAGTGACTCACACGGCTGTCATAATAACATATTGTGTAATCTCAGCCCATGACGAACACCATGACTACGGTCTGTATCATTCCAAACAAGATTTGGCGTTACTGCTCATTTTATTTATTTCTACCACGGACACAGACTGTGACAACAGTGTCGGTTCATCAGTAAAATGGCTTCATGGAGGTATCTAGACCTCGGTAGCATTAAAAAGTAAATAAAACCTGAAAGCTTTGCCTTGCGCAGGTTTCTGGACTCTTTAGATCACATCTCCTCTAGAACGCCACTCTGTTGACAAAGTTTTAACCATTCTATGCCGCAGTAGAATCACTTTAGTACAAGATAAAATTGTATAACGGTCATATACCTTCCATTCACACAGTAAGAAGTTTATTTATTTCGTTCTTTAATTTATTGTAAAAAAAAAGGTGAGGGAGATAAAACCGGAACCAGTTGAGGGACTCTTCCCGGGTTTCCGGGGAAGGATTTTTCAGACGCAACCACTGGGTTCCGGTGTTGCTATGGTTACACTAACGCGCAGCCGACGGCCGGTTTTGTAACTGTTAGCTCAATGGACGGCAGGGGAAACTTCATCACAGAAAAGTCAGTTTTCTCTCATTTTTAAATTCAACTTTCGGCGTGTTGTGTGTCTGAATCGGCCGGTTCGAGTTGATAAAGCTACTTTAGCATGGAGCGACTCAAAGAGCTTGACCTGACCCCGGACGAGATCCACCGCTTCTCCAAAGCCTTGAAAGATGAGAAGTTCATGGAGATGGTGCACGACTACGCCCGGGAGTTGGCGGACCCCGAAAACAAAAAGAGGTACGAGGATGAGATCACCCTCCTGGAGCGGGAGAGGGGGAACACCGTGGAGTTCCTTCACCCGCAGCCGTTCAAAGCGCTGAGGACCAGCGTGGACGGCGGGCGGAAGTGCTACATCAACATCTGCTCCGACGGGAAGGTGGCGAGGCCCGAATGCAAGGCGGGGGCGTCCGACGATGGACGCAGGGGCCAGTGCTGGTCCCTGCCCCACAGTCTGCAACCCGGGAGGGAAGACGTTGACCCAAAGGGGAAGAAAGTCATGATCTATGATGTTATCTTCCACCCCGACACTCTTCACATAGCAGGGAAGAACAGGAGGTTCATGGAGATGGTGGAGAGCACAGCCGTGCAAGGCGTCCAGGACGCCTTCAAAGTCACCCTGGATCGAAACAACGTGACGGCGATGAAAACGAAGTACAAAGGAACGCCTCGGGCTTGTGTCGTCCGAAAACCCATACCTGGATTCAAAGCTCAGGATCCCTTGGATCACCCTCTCCGCTTCCCGTACCCTGATGAAAAATCTCCACGTGCAGAACCCAACCGACCCCCTGAGGCAGAAAGCGATACTGACGCCAAAATGAAACACTTCCAACTCAAACCTCAGCAGCCGGGGCCCACCGAGCCTGAGTACACCATCAAATACAGATCCGTCATCGATATACAGGACTTCAGGTGTTCCAGGGACTCGGCGAAGACCACCAGGCCCAGAGAGATGGTCATCACCATCGACCTGCCGCTGCTGAAGTCGGTAATGGACACCAGCCTCGAGGTGAAAGAGAAAAGTCTGCTGCTCGAATCCGAGAAACCCGCCTACAGGCTGGAGCTTCCCCTCTCCTACCCTGTGAATGAAGACAAGGGAGAGGCCAAGTTCAACAAGCAGAGAAGACAGCTGACAGTCACACTGCCCATCCTGCCTCTCAGACAGGATTTAAGCATGCAGGTGCTCCGCAAGGGAAGTAGTCCAGAGGAGGTGCAACGTGAGGTACAGGAAAGTTGCCAGGAGGAGGAGGAGGAGGTTGGGAACGATCAAGATACAAATGTTGTGAGTGAGAAGAAATGGAGAAATCCCAAGAAGGAGATGGGGGAGCTAGAAGACATCGCTGATGTGGAAGAGCAGGCTGACCCGGGAAAGCTGAAAAGGTCAGGTCAAGAGCCCATGGAGGGGCGAGGACACAAAGGTGATAAGGAGACTGAAGAGGAGGGGAAGGAGACTTCTGTCCAGCCGAGAGGCTTGTTGACTGAGACAGAAACGTATTCAGATGACAAGCAGCCGCTGGCAGCCGAACCGTCCGTCAGCAAAGAGGACAGAGAGGGAGAGCTGGAGACCTGCCTGGAGTCCGGGTTCGGGGTGAAGCCCTCAGACGTCCCACGCAACACGGACACCAAGGAGGACCACGGAGGCGTGAAGGTGAGACATGAATCCTTGAGGTTCTTAACAGATCCATCAGCAGTAGGAGTTAAATCAGTCATTGATTGCAATCAGAATTTAGTCATTGTACGATCAGTGACAGATGGAAATAATGTATCAGAGGATATACTTTTACTACTTTATTTGGAAATACGGTGTAATTGCAGCTTCAGGAAAACAGCAAATACTCCCTGTCATCAGCGTCAATGTCTTTCTGTGACAGGAGGAACCAGAGGTGGAGGCTGTGACGCACACGTCAGCTGAAGCCGCCGGCACAAACACGAGAGCGGCGGGCGCAGAGGACGGCCGGACTCAAGTTTCTTTTGAAGGTTCAGAGTGTAAGGCTCAAGGACTCCCCATGGTGCACAGCCCCAGCTCAGAGAAGGACCCGGATACAGACGAAGATGACCTGCCGACAGGACGGATCGTTGGCGCCCCAGAGCCCGGTGCGAAGCCCCTGCCTGTCGTGCTGAGGGAAATAGACCAAGATGGAAATGAGAAGATCATCAGCGATCACGCCACGTCGGCGGGGTTCGCCTTCCAAAACTCAATGCTTTTTGAGCTGGACTGAGCGGCGGTGCACAGCTGCTGCACTCAAGCACACGCTCCAGGTAACATTTCTATTTTGTGCCCCGTGTTTGATTACTATTCATTTGCCACATTTGAATATGCGTTAAACCAAAACCAGGGTTTTTCTCAGCTGATCTCGAAAAGGAGAGGATTTGGTCTTTGAACAAACCAGAAGGGATGTCAGTTCTTCCATGCGGTCCTTTGGATCACCAAAGGACCCCATTCTGATATACTCGGTGCCCAACATCAGATTTTTCATGATTTATACATTTCTACTTTTCTAAACTACTCTCAGATATGTATGAGGGTCACCTGATCATGTTCCTGACCCTCATTCATCGATAGATGACTTTGTCACAGCCCATGGCTTTTTAAAACTTTCTTTCTTGTCTGAACATCTTCCCAGTGGTCCAACAGGGCTTCCATCTGCCTCAGGCTCAACTTCAGCTGCTGTAGAGGCACATTTTGATTTGCGAGCTGGTCAGTGAAGAAGACACACACACTGGTTTAGCTGACAGTCAATTAATAGAGCAATGTGTTAAAAATGTGCAATAATGATTTTAATACCCCCGAATAAAACAACTTTGGACCAGACAATGAAAACTTTTATTTAATCATTTCACATATAAAAAGTGTGGGTCATCGGCACAGTAAAAAAAAAGCCAGCGCTAATCGACCCACAGGCACTGCGTTCTCAATCTCGATGCGCGTCGTTTCATTCTTCCCTCGCCTGACGGAAGACTGTCAGCGGGGGGATGGAGGAAGAACATAAGCAGACATATTGGACTAGTCAGCGACAGATGTCAGTATTGCCATCCTTAATTGCCATAGTCTCTGCCACTGATCTGGGGAGGGCACATTACGTAAAGATCGGAAGCTTGAAGCACTTTAAAAAAAAGAAAAGAAAGCATAGCTCAACAGATTCAACCTGGCCTTTGTCATTCAAAGGCACTGCGCCCAAGGACCGCAGCTACTACTCTCTCTCACCACCAGTAAACCCTTCAGGCATCACAGCAACTTTCCAACTGCCGGGTGTGTCTTTCCTGTTCATCCTCATCTGATGCGTCTCTGGATGGAGTTGCTCACGAAATTTGAATAGCAGGCATTGGAGCAGAAGTGCTGCTGCACCGGTGCGTCGGTGCCTCCCATGTTGTCAACCAGGACCACTGTGTGAGACACCTGGTGGAGGTTCATGTTCACGGCCGTCTTGATGTAGAAGCTGATACAGAGGCGGTTGCAGCTGCAGGTCTTGGCTACTTCGAGGTCCCGACAAAGGTGGGCGGGGATGAGGTGAGGTCCATATGCTAGTCTGTGGTACAGATTAGAGCAATGGGTTAAGGAAGACAGGGTAAGGGGAAAAAGGAAGCACGGCAATAGAGAAGGACGGGATCCAGACCTGAGGTTTGCTACAGCTCTTGATGCCAACTCTTGAAGTGGAAGAGGGAACGTTAGCTGCACCGTGCGCTGCGCGGGGTTGGGCTGGATGAAAGGATTTCCGAACAAGTCCAGGTTCTCCAGTCTAAGCTTGCGAAAATCTCCGGGTAGGACAGTGAGCTGGTTGTGCGCGGCAGACAGGAATCTCAACTTGGAGAGACGGCCAATGTGAAATGGCAAAAAGGCGAGCTTGTTGTCGTCCAGTTTGAGGTTCACTAGCTCACGGAGCTGGCAGAACTGGGAGGGAAGGGACAGGAGGAGGTTCTGACTGAGGTCCAGAAGCTGTAGTGTCCGCTGCAGAGTGGACAGACAGAGGGCCTCACTGAAAGCTTCCAGGTGGTTGTTGTGGAGGACGAGCTCTGTCAGGCTGCTCAAGTCACCAATGGTGGAGGGGAGTTTCTTGATGTGGTTGTTGCTGAGGTCGAGCTTGCGAAGACCTGCACAGAAAAAATTCCACTTATATTTCATAAATGTGACGAAAGAGCATTCTACCAAAAACTGACAAGAAACAACCTATTCTGCTATTTCCATTTTTGGCTACTTGAAGTCTGCGATTACTCATTTTCAGAATTTGGTTGTTGCCTTTTCTTTCAGGATTTTACTGAGCAAAGGAGCAAAAACTGCTTTCCCCCACTCCTAACAAAGTTAGCAGTTCTTGCCGTTTCCTGTAATGTGATGGGCGTGCCCGTGAGGAAGCGGTGAGGCTTCTAAAACCTTATCCTGAGACTAGATTGGATCCAGGCAGAATGAAATGTTTTTTTACTTGGCGGTGTTGTGAGTCATCCACTCACGCCAGACAAAATTTTAACCAAAGTAAATCAGTGTGGACGTGCACGTAGATGGTATGGAGAAGAGCGTTATAGTGGGTTTAAGAAAATAAAAGTCCTTTCAGGTGTAGATAAGCGTGTATGTCTGATCTGCTGCTGGTTTGATCATTGTTTGAAACAAAGTTAGCTTAAAGAAGAACAAATTTCAGAATGATGACATCAGAAGCGTTTACTCTTCCAGCCAGGATCTATTTTCCAGCTGTTTCCGCCAAACGCACGAACCCACTTTACCTTTGAGCGAAAGCATTCTCATGTCCACACGGGACAGTTTGCAGTAGGAGACCTGCAGCTGCTCCAGAGAGTAGGGGAAGTTAGAGGTGAGGGGGTAGTCCTTCTTAGAGACAATGGTGAGCTTCTTTTTGGGTTGCTCTACGTCCCTGGCGCGGACAGGTGTGAGCGTGGAGAGAGGAAGGCTGCTCGTATCGTTCCCCTTGTCTGCCAAACGGGCTGCCGAGAGGAAGTTCTTCAGGCTACCTGCATCAGCCTGGAAGGACATAGTTGACAATACCTGTAAATATAATACCGCAATAAGCAGAGCTGCTATGCAATATCTTCTGGGGTGGTGAATTTTCTAACCACAATTAACCGGCCTAATATATCTTGGCCTATTTCTTCTTTGAGAGAGAAGGACTTTATTCTGAAGGGAATCAAAGTTGAGCAGTGACTCCAGATGAAACAGAAGGCCGTTTTCATACAACGCATGTGTCCCAGCATGTCAGTAATGGCTGATTTACACCATTACACCCCGTCTCCAGTTTTTTTGTGTTCTTGCTGCTCGTCGCTGCCAGTTGTGGGTGTTTTTGTCAGTGCGGCAGCTTGAATGGAATTAGAATACAGGCGAAAGGTCGCCGCTGTAGTGGCCAGGACTCAGCCGCCGTTGGGAAACAAAGGGCCACTGGGGCGTCCGGCGCGTAGTCAAAACAAATACGTGTGTCTGGCGGGTAAATGGGCATGTAGCTGGGCCACCCAGGGGATTAAAGCCAGGTTTGGAGAGACAGCGAGAATTCTGACTTTAAAGCGAGAATTCTAAGAAAACAGCAATGATTCCGATTTAAAAGACACAATTCAAACATGCTGGTCAGTTTGCGTGATGCTAATAGACACATAGAAGATCAGAGTAACTCCCCATCTACACATTTACGGTCTGAAAGCCAAACAGGTTCAACCGGCCCAGAAATCCTTTCACTCAGCTTTTCCGTACACTCGAAAAATGTTTCCCCGTTTGCTCTGCCTTCCAGCCAACGCAGGAGTTTTCCTTCCTCCTCCTTTGACAGCCCTGCTCTTCCTCACCTTAAACACTCACAATCTCCAGAAGCTCCTCCTCTCACAGCATCTACAGCTACTTCTACTTTCTGCGGTCCAGTCGGTCACCAGGGTGTCTCGGTTTCACAAAAGCAAAAGTATCATCACGTTGCCTATTTGACGTAGAGATCCTTACTCTTTGAAGCTCTTCATTCCCAGCCTCTGCCTCCCTCCTCTTCCTCTTGGACCTCGTCCTCATGAATTTGTTTTCACGACCTCTACTGCAGTTCACTCCGGTTAAGTCGTTTGGCATCCATGTGGCGACACACCACCCCCTTAAAATTCTTCCTTGCTAAACTGTCCTAAATTACGTGAGGAGGTTAGTCTCTTTTCCATTCAAACGTGGAATTAGATTAGTGCCTTTGTCGCATCGTCTTCCCCCTGAGTGGGTGTTGCTTTAAAGTCGTCTATCTTGTCCAAATCTGTTCCGCCCTTAAACTCAACTTTATGTCGGCCCTTTAACTTTCTGTGTTCCACTCGTCGTCTGCTGCTGCTGTTTTATTTGTCTTTATAGCGCTACCCTTCTGCCTATGTAGGCCTGATTGTGATGTCACATTTGGGATGATGTCATACTGTCAAACGTGTCTATCATCCACCCATAGGACTATAATCAACCCATAAGCCCAACTTGTTTACTTTTGCCAGAGTGAGCAGTTAGTCATGGTGAGTTTGAGTCCAAACAGTGTGCAGATCCTCACCGACAATCCAACCTATCTTCTTAGACCAGGAGAGGGGCTTGATGATAAGACGTGATGTAAGGAAAAGAAGCAGGGCTGCGAGTGGACTTTGAAAGCCAATGTTGGGTAAAGATGGACGCCAGGAAGAATGCGTCCCAACGAAACTCCAAAGATGGCAACTGACGTCACACGTCAGCCCTCTATAAATCCAGTGACACTTTTGTTTTGTCTGACAAGTGCCCTGAGAATCGACCAAAAGCCTTCATGCTGAATGCACAATAGTGTTTGTCATACCTTGCTTAAACAGATGTCAACAGCAGGTTCCTTCAGCCTCAGGGTGGCCTTTCCTTCCTCCACGAACCAGGTGAAGAGCTTTTCAATGTTGCCTTTCAGCTGTAAGAGAAATGGTCAGCACTGTAATAATCCATGATACACGGAGCCATTTACTGTCACGTCAAACTAAGAAGCAAACGTCATCGCGGTCGGTCTCTTCACACACAGCTGAGATTTGTCAGGGGTCACTAGAACTGGTTTCTCCGGGGGACCCTGAAGGCAGCATTTGACACCATGAAACCGCTTAAGTTTCTGAGCTCATTCAAGATGAACGTGCTTGAAGAATGAATTTTCCACTAACAATACTTCATGTTTCAAGGCTCCTAAATCCTCTTTTTCTAACTTTCACCGTGGCAAAGCGTCCACACGGACAAGATGCTTTCAGGGAACTCCACAAGTTTTCGCCGAAATGCAGGATGCTGACAGTACGAAAGCATCAAGATGGATGATTTCAAACAACCAGAGGCATAAGAACTGCCTCCAAAGACTGAGCTGTCTGTCTGTGTGTGTGTGCGAATGTGCTGTTTGTTCAAAGCAGCTCGTTCCTCCCTGAAGTTCTGCCCCAGAAGGCCGACCATCCCCCTTCCCCTTACAGCCGCGGGCTGAGGCGGTCCGGACCTTGTACTTGGAGCCGGTTCTGTCTCTGGCCGTGCAGATCAACATGTAGACGCAGCCTCGTTGGCTCGCCCGGTCCAGGTGCTTCCCGATGGAGAGAACCGCTCGGGTCCCTTTTCCGCGGCTCCTCATCCCGAAGGTGGGCAGCATTCGGTTGACCACCTCGACGTCGCACTGCAGCTTCATTGCAGCCGCGGTGCTCCGGTCTGAGTCCGGCTCGGTTCGGACTTCTGCAAAGCGCGGCTGGGAGCGGGCTAGCCGGCCGTCAGTCGCCCGCGTCGGTGGTGGATGTCAACAACCGAGCAGCCTTCGCCCCGGAGCCGAGGCGCGGTCGCATCTCAGCGGTTCCCGAAAACAAACACGGGCGCAGCGGGGACGTCCGGTCCTGGCGGCCCGAGAACGGCTGGATGTCCCGGCGACCCGAACCCCGGACCACCACCGGCCCCGCCACGAAAAACTCCTGCGGGCTCTCCGTCGGTGGCTGCTGGCGGCTGCTAGCTGCTGCTAGCCGTTGCTCGCTTCAGCCCGCGCGCCGGAAGTGACGCCAACGCCTAGCTTGACACTTCAGACCGGGAAACCGCCTTTGGCATGGTGGCGTCGTGTTATTGTTATGGTGAACTTCAAAGGCCTGTCTCTGGGCAGTCTTTAGTCTACGAACACATGTGATATATGCATTCATGCATGCTTGCTTAGTGAAGGCGTGTGGAAACTTATTTGGACATAGTTTCTTCTGTCGTTACACAAGAGGGGAGGGGAGGAAGCTGGTAAATGGCCTCCACTTGTAGAGCACTTTCAAAGATTTAACCTTGATCCCTTTTCTTTTCACCCTTCGTCAAACTCTTAATATAGAGGCTCAAACACACATTTAGATAGATTATGGGGTTAATCTGTTCATGGCCTGACAACATGTTTCTATTGATTGTTCTATGTATTTAAATCAATTGATGGGGAGTGAATTCCACTCATCGAAACAATGTGCAGCTAAAGCAATTCCTAAACGAATTTATGCAACATGGTATAAAAAGGAACGTAATCCCTCAGAGAGACCTTTATTGCTCACAGTTCGGCATACACTCCACGTACCCTTCTCAGCATCTCATTGATAAATACGTCACAATGCATAATATTATTCTTTGGAAACTAACAAACAGAAACATTCTGCAATCCCCAGCTGGATTAATATACATGGTAACAACATGCGTCGTACTTACATGGGCCTCTAAGCAGACTGTGGACCGGCCGGATCGTCACACACATAAACATGTTATTCGACAGGGGCCTGGTTACGTTTGGATTCCATTCATCAAACTTTTAAGAAAGACATGACAGATCAGAACAAGTTTCTCCTGGGCCTGAAACAAAGGGTCAGTTATCGCTGCAGTTGTACACTGTCAACACTTGCAGGTAAACTTGTGAAATTAAAAAAAAGTTTGCTTTAATGTTTGCAATTACATTGTCAACACAGTAGTGATAAAATTAAAGTGCTTCTTCGTTTTTAAATTCGTGTTTTACTTGTTTATCCTGAAAGATTATATTTGGCATGTCTGTGCCTGAGACAAGTGCTGACAAACACAAACTAATCTCACAGAGCTGACTCTCCACAGGATGACCCTCTCCTCATGAAGTAACGCCGTACATCCCTCGGGTCCACCCTTCCACAACTTTCACTCTGACGGACAATCAGAACCGGGAAGAACCTGGCATCTCTGTAAGTGGGCGGACTTTCTCTGAGATCCAGCTGGCTGGAGTCAGAGCGCCGGCACTGCGCATCTGCGCAGCACGGCTCTGTCAGGCCACTGCTGTGGCTTCTCCAAGGAGCCATGGCGCGATGGGAACCATACATACGGCAAAGGGAGAGACGCGAGGTGTCCGAGGAGTGGTGGGAGCGGAAAATTGCTCCTTGGCAGGAGATGATGGAGGAACAACTGGAGCTAGTGATGGTCCTCCTCCTCCCCCGTTCATCTCCTTGTCCATTCAGCTCACACTCCGTCTGGCCCTGCAGAGTTCCGTAACTGTGAAACGTGGGACTGCTGTCCAAAAGGTAGCAGTTGGAAGAGGTGGTGCATTCGGTGTCGTGCAAAGAGTTGGAGTCCGCTGTGCTCATATTTATCAGCATGGCTTCTGAATAGGTGGGAATCAGCTGGCGGTTACAGCGAATATGCCACTCCATTTCAGTGCTGTCCAGGGTGTCTACTCTGGGAATCACGCATTCACTATTTGTCCCTACAGCACTGCCATCGTCCAGAGGGGAGGGGCTGCTGCTTCTGTACTCTATGCCAAAAAGTTTCTCAATGCGATAGTGCACATATGCGGTGCGATGCTCTATCAGCACTCTAAGGGGCCAGGACAGCATGAAGATAGCCGCCAGCCAGAAGGCTACATGAGAAGTGTACCACGGCATCTTATCTGGGTCTAAATAGGCGATAAGGTTGTCTCTGAAGTCCACGTTTTTCAGCTGCATCCCTTCTCTGGCCTCCATGTAGTCATCCAGACCCTCAATTTCAGAGAAAAACCTGGCTCGCTGGTTGAGGTAATCGTTTTCCGGTCCAGTTTCGGTGAAGCTGAAGCACTTGGTAAATTGGAGGCGAGTCGCCGGATGCTCCTCCAGGCCCCTGAGGTCCCGTGACACGTCTTTCATCCCACAGTGGCCGTAGTCGAACGCGCCCTCGGCCACATGTGTGTTGACTCTCTCATGATACACCTGTGTGGTGGTGTAGGCATCCCCGTTACGGTAGCGTGTTACTTGGCGTGTCCGCCGGACAAAATGATAGCTGATGGCTTTCCACCATATGCACGGCTGGGCCTGCTGCATCCGCAGCACGCGCTCATACACGCTGTCCACGTCCGCTTTGCACTGCAGCTTGCTCCTGACCCTGCAGTGCCAACACTCCACCATATAAAGAACATAGAGCATGAGCAGGAAGGCCAGCGGGATGTAGAAGTAGCTGTCCGAGCAGGGGCTGTCGTGGTAGATCATGGAGTGTCCTCCGACACCTACCCCGGTGGCCCCCTGGGCAGAGGAGGGGAAGGAGGCGATGAAAGAGGAGGTGAAGCCCGAGTTGATGCTGATCTTCGTGACCCGAGTCAGCTGACACCACACCACTGCAGCCAGGCAGCTGTACATGAGCAGGGAGAGGAGCAGGCAGCGCCAGTGAGACTCGCGGCACACGCAGGCACCCAGGGACTGCTTCACCGGACGCTGCTGCAGAGAGACAGGCAGAAAAGAATGAGGAATGAGCACTTAGAGCAATGAGGCCCTTAAAACATGGCAGTGATGTCATGCCTTGTAGCCGAAATGCTAATGACTGTGGATGCACTATAAATTGCCGAGCTTTTCCGTACCTAAGCAGGAAGTAAATCACGGCAAAGAAAGCACAGTGAAATTGAATTAAGCCTTGTAGTGTCCCGCACGTCAATACGCCGATGGACGAAACATTTTACTCAGACGGGTGCACAAGCCCATCTCTGAAATTAATATTAACTGGAGTGCACGGGGCCGAATGCGGTAACCATTAAGATGATCATTTTCTCCAAGTGTAGTGATGTGGAAAGAAGGCAGTGCTGAAATTAAAGCTTGATTCATGTATTTGTGGAAAAAAATGTTATACTTTACTCTCGTACTTGAAAAACAATGTAAGTACAAACACATAAGTACAAAACTTTCATTTGTCTTAATTACTGCATTAGTCATCATATTCAGACCTGGCGACTGACTTTTAATCCACATTTAATAATCCCAAGAGAAAGGTAATTTCTTTATATGGTACTGTCGATTGATTGTCAGAGAGGCTCCGGTTTACTGCCAGAAAGACTTGATTTGAGGATATCTGATCAATATTAATCTGATTAATAAGCTGTTCTAATTCCAATTATACAAATTATCGACGTAAAAAGAAGTTAAAATGAGGACGTGAAAAGGTCTATAGTTAGTAGACAATAGCAGTCAATATTGTTGTGGATTAATGTCAATCTCTGTATGTTTGATGCTTATGTAATGACCTACATTCAACCAGAATGTAAATAATTGTTGTGTTTCCACCTCCCACCCAGGCAAATAATCCCGTAGCTTTCAAAAAATGTCTGACAGCAGCTGATGTATGACAGTGTAATAATCCACAGACAGAAATGCTCCATGTTTGCAAAGATAATTGATGTTTTCCAGATCCGGCATGAAGACACACAATTCGTCTTTATCAATAGAAAACAAAAGCAGTGCAATTTGCAGGAGGCGAGCACTTGTTTGATTGTTTCTACGCTTCCCTGCGTAGCTCCTCATGTGACTTGAAGCACACCGCCGAACAGGAGTGGCCATGTTTTCAGCCTTGACTTACCCATTCAGTGAAGACACTGGCCTAAAACCTTGTCACATTAAAGCTTGTCAGTAAATAAATAAATGCAGGTCCTGTTTTAATGAGCTGATAAATCAGGGGATCTGTCTTCACCCGCAAGATAGTCTTTTAAAGTCGCACAGGAGAAAGAGTGCGATCCCATGGTGCACTGTAATACTGTATTCTCATCTTGCTCTTGCAGTTGTGGTTTCCAGGAAGTCCTACTTTGTTGTGGCCGACCTCTTTTTTCAAATGGAGTGAAATGATTGATGCTAACGACAAGTCATCCGTTACTGCCCTGAACCCACCGTGGAGACATCTCTCTGACAGTCCAGCCTCCGTTATTTATGGAACAAATAGAGATTGAGCTCCCCGTCATCAAGGCCTCTTCACTGTTGATATTATAGCCTGTTTTTAGATTGTCTTCATTTACTGATCTGAACCAGCTGCAGATGTCTGATAGTGAGGTTGTCCACTTCTTTTGTCCAGGTCAAATTATTTATCATTTTTCTGACCCGCTGACCTTCCCTCTGGTGTCACGAACCGGCTGGTTTGTTCACACATCCTGCAGTGTATTTCAAAATCTGCATACTCTCCCATCTGAGCCCCCTCTACTTTACTGGATGTGTTTCTTCCCTCAAACTTGTATCATCAAGCCTCGCTCCTCTGCAGATTGCAAGATGACCTGTCTTTTGTGCAGTGGAACACAGTCGGGTAAATGGTGGCACTGGATCAGAGCCGTAGAATGATGTGATTTTGATGCTTGGCATCAGAGAACTTTTAGGATTATGCATAACTGTCAGTGTCTTTGCAGCATCTGACTGTCTGTATGATGTAATTTTCATATGTATATAATCTTCAAGTGTTTCCACAAATCCACTTACGGTAGCTAATGTATGGGCACGCATTGTTTTCAGCTTTGCCCTGGGGGAGGATCCTGTGTGCTGTTCAGTCTCCTCAGGAAACCTGCCTGTTCCCATGATGCCGACAGGCGGACGTGTCTGGACAAGTCTCGACTTGTTCCCTGTGTATCTAAGTGAACATTCACATTTTCCCCAGGCTCTAATCCCTTTGATAGTCACTTAACTTTCACTCCAGTCCATAATAAATCATAATCAATCATTACCAATCTGCCACTTTTTGACCTGGTACCCGAGAATTACATTCAGTGACGTTCCCATCAACTTAGGTAGCAGATTGGTGAAAATTTAACATGACTTGCTCTGGATTACATTTCTGTTGTCTGCATCTCCCTTCAGGGTTCACAGCTAATCAACTGGCTCCGTCTAACCCTCAGCCAATCACCTGCTTCCATCTAACCCTCAGCCAATCATCTGCCTCCATCTAAACCCCTCTTCTCACGTCCGACAATTTCCTGTCCTCCTTCCCCGATAAACCTCCTCTCTGGTCTTCCTCTAAACCTCCTGGCAGCTCCAACCTCAGCATCTCTCAACCCAGATCTTCTCCATCCCTCCTCTGTCCATATCCAGACCATCTCAGTGTGACTTTATCTCCAGAACATCTATCTGTGTCTGTCCCTCTGATGGACTCCTTCCTGATCCTCTCTATCCTCCTCACTCCTAAAGAGGAACCTCCACATCTTCATCTCTGCTCCCACCTCCGTCTTCTCCACCATTCCTGTCATTCTAGTTTGGCATGAACTGATCTACATCGGAAGTTATTCCAGGAAGAAAAATAGCCAACACTACCAGGCGCGATTAGAGTGCGATGTCAGGATTGATACAAAAATGTGAAGACAGAAATTGTTCAATAAAAATGTTAAAACAAATGTATTTAAAGTACAATGAATGCCATTTAAATTACTCGAGTATTCTAAGTAGACAGAATAATCAAAAGCATCCAAAATATAGAAAAATAATTACAAGTATGAAATTTGCAAGACAGTCGTGTCTGATGTGCAGACTTGCAGCTCCACTTGATAACTTTTATCTGTCGCCACAGAAACGAAACGGCGTGTGCTTGCAGATGCAGGTGTGCGGGTATGACAAAAAGCTCATCACAGCACCAATACTAAACAAACGAGGCAGCAGAACCACTTTATCAATCAAAACACATGATAATGCTGGTGGTTTTCGCTTTTCCCCGCTCTGGGTGTAAATGACTACGAGTACTTTTACTTTAACAACGAAATGACAATTACTTTTAAAAAATAAAAGTCTCATTTCTCAGAGCCAATGGAAGCAGATCTGCAGCTACCTCATCCACCTCGCTGGCAGCGGCACAGTCCTCCCGCTCCTCTTCCTCTCCATCGCCGGCGACGGGGGCCGCCGCAGGGTCGATACCGGAGGAGAGCATCCTGCCCTCTGCGCTCACATGTCCGAAAAACAACTGGCCTGTCACATCCGGCCTCTCACCGGCTCCTTCTTGCTCCCCCGTCCGTCTCTCCGCTCCCCGTTGGCCGCCGCGGAGCCAGCGGGCCGCTGCACGGCGCGGGGATCCCGCTGCGGTCCCGACTCTCCGGACCGGGGAGGGCGGGGTTGCGGGATGTCACCGCAGCAGAGGCAGCAGAGATTGACCATGATGCGGGACCACCTCAGCCGAGGACGGAGGAGAGCATCGCCGCTTTCCCGCGGGGTTCCTGCAGGAGGGGCTGTACAGACGAACAAACGGGAATGACGCTACACTTCGGAGTGTGTGTGTGTGTGTGTGTGTGTGTTCGCGCAGCCCAGGAAGCGGCTAACGGCCCCTCGCTTCATCGTTTCTTCTTTGGTCTTCTTTGACTTTTATTTTGAAAGGGCTCCGAAAGTGTGTCACCTCACATTCCTTCCGTGTGCTTCCGCCCACTGCGTGGTGCTGACTTGACGCGTAACGAGGAGTTAGTCAGCGACACCATGGAAAAATTAAATGTATTTTCATTGAAACCATCGCGCTCCGATTCGTCTTACAGTCTTTTTCTTTACATTTGAGGAAAAAAAAACTCCGAATTTGCGCTAGAGATAAGCCAGCTGTGCCGCTAACGTTTCACCACACGGCTAATGGAAGGCTAACTTATTCAAAATGCGGGGTAACATTTTGTGGCAACTAGCTTGACCAGCGGACACTGGGGGGTTAGGTTTTATTTCAGCCAATTTTGGGCTCTTTCCTGGACTTTTAATTCACGTTAAATAATTACCCATGGGATGGGATTTCTTCCTCCGGGGTACAGTGGAGAGTGTTGTCTCCATGCTTCCCGTTTAGCTGTAGTCCACTTCTATCATCTCTCCAACAGCGGCTAAAGGGAGAACATCGAACACCTGTTGGACAGGCAACAACTACAGTAACAATAGTAACAACAGCAACAACAGCAATAACAACTGCAGCAGTAGCAACAACCGCAGCAACAACAAAAGCAGCGCCCCAAGCTTCTTGTTGGGCTTCCCAAGGATGCTGCGACGTCCCAAGCCCACTGACTCGGAAGAGGACCTCCTTCGAGAGCAGGAGAACTTCCTGACCTCCGGCGCCTTGTCCGCTGCTCAGGTGCACCGGCGCCCTGACAAGAGGAGAGGTCATGCAGGAGGAGGAGATGAGCACAGCAGGGCTCCTGCAGGAAGTCAGAGGGATGTAGTCACCATAGAAGGTTTGACATATTTTGTCTTCTTCATTGTTTGGGTTTTTGGAGGTAGATCTAATGTTCTTGCCATCTTTAGATGTTCCAGACCAGCTCCCGTCTCTGACACCAGCCCCTCCCAAGAAGTCTCGCTTTAAAAGCAGCCGTGTTACCTTTGAGGAGGAGGACGCCGAAGAGAGTCTGGACAGGCATGACTCTCACATCAGTGCCGTTCTCTCCAGGATTGTTGTAAGCACATTGTGTAAAAACTGTCATTTTAGAAAAGCAGTTACCAGATACACAACACAAAGCAAGTGAGCTTGAGTGAAACTTGATGGTCAAACTAAGAGCAATATTTTCACCATTTCTTAAAATAAAAAAATCCAGTGTAGACAATAAATGATAGATAACAATATAGTGCCCGGTTGTATTTCAAGGTCTATCATTTTATTGCTCAGTTTCATCTTTTATTATTTTCCTCTTGAATCTGAAATATTCCTCTGTCTCTCAAGGAGAGAGATACCAGCTCAACTCCCATTTCTCTACCAGAATTTACTGACATGGCTTTCCCCAAAGTACTGCACCGCTGCACAAACAGCACTCAGGTAAAATGACATGTTTTCTCTGAAATAATTTCTCTTTTTTGTAGAGAAAGTTAAAGCACGTACATAAAATCAACTTTGATCAAAATCGCATTTACAATAAAACACATTTCTTCTTACCCTGTATAAAAACAGCGTGTATGTATTCTCGGTTATTCAAATCTTCCTCCACACATTTGGTGAGAGGCGTTATAACCTCAGTTCAGTAGTCATATCAACTTCTGAACACACACTGCTCTCCCAACAAGGCGCCGATGTCGTCCGGCGTTGCGAAGAAGAGCATCTTCGCACTTCAGATTGAGACTCAGAGGTTGAAAGAGGGAAAGACACCCCTAGCCCGTGTGTCTGTAGCCACCCAGAAATCCAACCCAATACCGCAGAGGCCTCCCGCTGAGGCTAGCATGGCTGCCGAATGGGTTGATGTTGCTGCTAATAGTAAGTGGCATACTGTAGTTCTGTTAGTGTTAATGTTATTCATTATGTGCTGATTTTAGACTTCGTGAATTTCCTGTATTGCTCACATTGCCCAATATTTCTCAACAAATGTTGACTTCAGATGTCTGGAAAATCCCTGCAGCTGTGTCCACTCACAGACCTTATGTTTTTTCACCCTGCTTTCTCTGTCTCCCTTGTCCTGTACTAGCAAAGCGTCCTGCTCCCCCTTCAACTCTTGTCTCAGCTCCCAGACTGGTGTCTGGTCAGGGGCTCAGGGGCCTGGACAGTTCGGAAGAGGCTATAAGGATCCACAAGGAGAATCAGGCTAAGCTCTGGGCTATGTCTCAGCCAGAGATTCGAGAGGAACAGAAGAAACTCTTATCTCAGCTTGGTAGGCAATATCTCTGTTCACCTTGGCAGTTGATAATTTAATATAATATGTGTGGGAATTAATTCGTGATTTTAATGATTAGAGGTCTTTGTTTTTTTTACCCTCATTTTGTTTCACTGTGTGTGACATAACTCTGCATCCCAGATCCTAGACTGGTGGAGTTTGTTAGATCTCACAAAGCCCAAACTGTCCCGTCCTCTTTGGAATTGAAACGGCCGGATGCCGGAACCGGGGAAGACGCGCGTCTCGGAAATGTGAGCATGGAGTCAGACCCGGCTGGTGGCACCACTGTGCCACTGCAAGAAGTAGAGATGGAAGGCGAGGAAGAGGAGAAACTGCCATCATCACGTGCAGAAGCAAGTACGATGACTTCAAAACTAGCTTCATTATCCCCTCCACCCTGTCAGTTAGTTTTAGTCTCTGATGTTGACCAATCATACCAGGGGCCATCCCTGTCAGCCCGAGCCCTGGTTTTATACATTTTATAAATGCAGCAGTAAAATTTCTGAGGTAACCGGTCAAAATAGAAGTCTGAGCATGTACAGCGCGTTCCCTCTATAATCGGAATTTATGAGTATGTTGATACACTATTGTAAAATTTCAGCTTTTTGTCTGGATGTCATTATGCCAGATCCATTTATTGTCCTTTCCTGCTTGTCAGAAATTAATGATATTCATATTTCAGTGTCCAGACACTTCTTCAAAGACAAATGAAATTGAAAACAGTGTTAAAATCGGGTCATTGGACTGAAGTTGTTAGATGTCTTTAACACCGTTCCCTAAACAGGCGTTTTTATGTTGCTGTTTTTTTAAACATCACAAAGAGGAATGAACTGAAAACAGCTTGCAGCAGAGACAGATTAGTGAAGCTGTGAATAAAGTAGATAAAAACATTGAAGAAATCTGGCAGATTTGTTTTCTTTTTTTTCAATTTCTTATTAAAACTTTCAGTAATTTCTCTCCAGTTTAAAGATAATAATTTGGTGCTCTTGAGGTTATTTCCCGCCAGTTGACTCCAGTATACTCACAGCATATGGATGAAGTATGAGCTTTCTAGCATTACTTCACTAGTATGATATTTGTTATAATAATAATAACCGTAACAGTGCAAAATCTAGTTAGCCTCTTGGCTTGCAGAGGCCTCATGTTTTTTAAATCAGTTCCTGGTTGAGTCTTGATTTATTTCTTCATCCTATCATATTTGCTTGAATCCAGAGCAAGATCTGTCATTTAAGCCTGAGAAGGAATGGCTTCATATGGACAAGCTGGAGCCAGAGAAGCTTGAGTGGATGAGGGACCTGCCTGCTCCAAGAAAGATGGGAACCAAGCAAGTGAGAGTGAAAAAGGCCTCCCCACTTCCTGCATCACTTTGTCGACAGATCTGAAATTTGATACAGCTGAAGCCAACGTGTTTGAGTTTTTTTGTTCCTATAGGCTATGCAGGCCCGCTTTCATTTCAATGGAACACTAATTCCCCCAACAGAGGATCTGCCCACCCACCTGGGCCTGCACCACCACGGGGAGGAGCCCGAGGTCAGTGGAAAACTCGTCCTATTACAGTTTTACATCTGAAACAGTATCTTGTCTTAAAGTGTGTTTTTTTTTTTGTTTTGTTTTGTTTTTTTAACACACCAGGTGTTTCACAAGACAGCTTAATGCAACAATCTATTACTTGTTTTAAATTGATGGTTGATGGCAAATTTTGGATCTGACCTCCTCAGTCAACCAGCAAATTATACAAAAAGCAGCAAGCTGTCAGAATCGTCTTTAGGGTTGCTGATGTGTCTGGCCTTCTCCCCAGCGGGCAGGTTACACCCTGCAGGACCTCTTCTTGCTGTCTCGCAGCCAGGTGATCCAACAGAGGACTCTGGCCCTCAGCACCCTCGGCAACATCCTTTCAAAGGTACGCAAGGAGGCACACACTGTCTCAATGTTTGCAGGGCTAATACCGCCCGTGCATGACGACATCTACATCTTCTCCTGAAGGCACGTGCTAGGGAATACCAGTCAGTCCTCACCAGCAGCGTGGCGTCCACCCTGTTGGACGCTGGGTTGCTCTTCCTGCTCCGTTTTGCGCTGGATGACGGCGTGGAGGGAGTAATGGCTGCAGCTGTCCATACTCTCAAAGCACTCTTGGTTTGTGCAGATGACGAAGTAAGCAAACTAACACTTTTAAATTCCTGTTCAAAGACTGTTCAATCTCAGCTTCATTACTGCAGATTTTCCTAATTTCTCATGGCAACACCTGCCCTAAAGTAAAATCACCCAAAAAAGAAAATCCAAAACGATCACGATTCACAGAAACTGCATTTTAACTCATGCACCACTGAATTAGTGGTCACGTTCGCTCTGGTCAGTCCAATGGACAGTTTTTCAAAGATTTATCCTCCCTTTCAGGAGAGTTTAGACTTGACGTTCTCTTGGTTTTTGGGCCTGGCCTCCTTTCCGCTGCTGCCATATATTCTGGAGGAGGACGATGAGGAGGAGGATGAAGGACTGAATGAAAGCTTGAAGGAGACAGCAAAGGAGAGGGAGGAGAGGAAGTCTGATTACGATGTGGCCAGGCAAGATGTTATCAAGGTAAAATGATAAATGTTTGTTTGGAGAGGTTTTGGATCGTGGGACCAAAACCGTCACGGTTTTGGTCATGTCATCACGTAGTCTGTCCAGCAGAGGGCACTCAAAAACCACTGCTTGTATTCTCAGTATTGCTGATATAAAGAAGTTGTGTTTAATACATTATCCATCCCTGCAGGGAGATTGTTGTCATTAATACACAAACTCATGCACAGACAAACAGAACTTGTAAACAGGCATCAATTGAGAGGTGACAGAGCGAGAGGGCTGCCCCAGGGAGGGGCCATGCTCAGGGGCACATCAGCAGTAGCAGTGCTCAGGAGGTGAACTGACACCTCTCCGTGGCATACTTTGCCACCTCAGCAGATGATAGTGCCATAGTGGATTAAATCTGGCTATTGATTTCACATCATGGTTTCATGTAATATGCAAGATCAAAACATTGCGATGTTCTCTTCCCCATGACAACAAGCTTCTCATCAATTGCTCTTTTGCTCGTAATAAATTCACTCTCCCTTTTCCTGAGAAATGATCCGTCTTCTTGTCCCTGTTGTTGTCTGCTGTGTCAGGGTCTGCTCAAAATGAAGCTGCTTCCCAGGCTGCGTTACATTCTCGAGGTGGTGCGACCCTCCCCACAGGTGGTCCAGGATGTCTTGGAGGTCTTGACTCGTATCGCCAGGCACTCCTCTTTGTCCGCCGCTCAGGTAACTGTAGCAACCGCAGCGTCTTCCAAACCGGCCCTCTAGGGAGATTATATCTTCGAATGTCAGAGTTGATAGTATGCCACAAACGGTTTTGAAGTAAGAACACATCAAACATCTGCCCAACATGGTATTAAATGGCTGGAAGTCCAAGCTGACTTAAGTTCTGTCCTGTAGAATATATTCGTCAGTTTTGGCCCTGCTCATATTAGATAACCACACTGGACTCCCTCAGGTGTTGGACTGTCCTCGCCTGATGGACACTGTGGTATTGGAGTTCCTTCCTGCGTCCTGGGCTGGACGGTCTATTCCTCTCCATCCGTCGGTTTACGGACTTCCGCTTTCTCCCGCCATAAAGCTCCTCAGAGTCTTGGCAACGTCTGGGAGGCATGCCTGTGCTAGACTGGTAAGGACTGTGCGAGAATGAATGCAAAGTATTCTATTCCTTTACTTATTAGTATGAAGGAAAAGAGCCTTGCTTCAACTAATTATGTTTGACAAGAACCCCATTTGTCCACTATCAGACAATTTGGATTTACCGTTGGTAATCTGAGCTCAGATTTTCTGAATGCCTCTTAATAAAGTCTCGCTGATTTTGATCGGTTGTGATCCGCCACAATAAATCATGCCAAGTCTCGCAAAAAAACAAGAATTTGATTCAACTAAACCGTCAAAGAACACCAACATATTCATATAACAACAACATATTCTCTCTACTCCACATAGTTAAACTCTCTGGGTGTGAGGGAGTGTCTGTCCTGTCTGCTGAGTGCCGAGCCCAGCCAGCTGCTGCTGGAGTCAAGCGAGGCCCTTAGGATCACCACGGAAGCCTACAGGTTCTGGGCTGTAGCAGCTGGCTATGGACAGGCTTGTCAATTATACATGTAAGCCAATATTAATACTGTAATTCAGAGTTCCTTTTGGACTTACTTACAAAAGGGCCCGAAAAAGAACATTGAGCACAGTCATGAAAAATACCGCCTGAATTTAGTATGAAAAAATCCAAAGACAAAAGTTAGGATTTTATTGACTGTTTTTCTCGGAAGACACCGATGCGAAATAGCATACTGACAGGTAACGCTTATTGCTTTGTGGAGCAAGATTTTACATAGTATCTGTAAATATCTGTACAGTTGCATACTTCAAGGACAGACACTTCTTTCTCAGTTATTTCTCATTCTTGTGTCGGCTCCCGAATGTTTCTTTCAAAGCAGGCTTTCCAATTCAGCCTCTCACATTTGTCTTGCTTCTCTAGTGGTTGAAGTCACAAGTTGTTTTAAATAACTTATTATAAAGGCATTTCATTATATTTTACATCACTTAGCATTGCACATTCTTAAATCTGTGTTGAGCTGCAGGAACTTGAAAAGAAATTGTAAAAATAAATCATCGGGCCGAGTTCGACATCAGGTTATTGAATTATTATTACAAACATGTGAGCCGAGTTAAGCATCCAACCACTGTCACCTCATTGATTCTCACAGTGTTTTTATTATTTGTCGTTGTCGTTCCTCAGAGACCTGTATCCAGCCTTGGTGAATGCATTGCAGGCAGTTCGCAGAGTGTTGATCCCCTCGGGTCCTCTGCTGCCTCTGCAGCTGCAGCGTGCTCTGGCCATGCTGTCTATGCTCACCCAGGTCACACACACTGCTGGCTGCCACGAAGCACTCCAGGCAGGTGTGGTCTGGTAAGGAGGACTTCTGCTGTGTCTCCACACCACCTGGCTGCAACAAAGGCTTCCACATTTTTTTTTCTCGCTGGTTTCAATCTTTTTCTCCTCATGTTTTTACTTTGTCTCTGGTTTTTATCAGTTCCCTGGAAGACGAATGTCCACCTCCTCCTCCAGTGTCTTGGAATCATGTTGCAGGGTTGCAGCCATTGCTGCTGGGTCATTTTAAGAGCTTTGTTAAAGGTCTTGATAGTCCAGGTCAGAGAGACACCAGTCTTACTCTCATACCAGCGTACTTGCTCTACTTCAAGGCCTACTACCAGCAGCTCTCCAGACAGGTGCGCCTTCCCGTCTTGTACAGATTGTTTGCGATCACAACATGTTTGTGCTGAAATGACACCTCTTTTGGCAAATATCTGAAAATCTGCATTCCCGTTTCTTTCCTGCTCCTCCTGTGAAATGTTCTTATTTCAAAAGAATCGATGCGGAGCATGTCTTAAGTCCTGTTAGCTAAATGAACAACATACGTACAATAATGTGTGTCCTTCTCAGAACTGTTTCAGCCCGGTGGAAACGCTTCAGGACCTGGAGCAGCTGACATCTGAAGTTCTTCTTCCCCTGATGGGCCATGTTGTTGTTAGAGACTTGATAAAGAACCTTAAGTAAGTGACCCACTGTAAAAACCTTTGTTGTCATGAATGCCCTTTTATCTCTCTTAGGCTGGATAATTCAATGGTCTCTATCAGGAGTAATTGGTCCTTCTTATTTAATGTGTGATAGGCCCGTTTCCTTTGTGCTGAAGAACACGATCACTTGAAAAACCTTTCTCCTAATCGTTCAATCTTCTCCTTTTCAACGGGAACCCTCACCAGGATGTCCTCGCTAGTATGCAACAAGCAGTCTGGTTATCAGGGCTCAGATTTCCCCGCCAGCCTCCCTGGATTGTCCTGCTTGGGATGGAGGCATCGCCCAGGCCTGCTCACCGCCGCCTCTCCCTTCCCTCTTCTCACAAGCCTGGGGCTCCTCCTGGAAACAATCACAGGGCTCCACAAAGGCCTCAGCTGCAAGGTAGGCCCTTCTGAAGGAGAACACTTTGGTAGTTTAATAGAATTTTAGGATACCTGAAGACTCGCTGTGGCTACTGACACACAGAAAGTGTTCATGAAAATGCTCCCGTTTGCCTTTTTTTTGTCGACGACCAGTTCACTGAACTCCTGCTGGCAGAGCCGGTGGTCAGTTATCTCCAAAGCTGCAGTCGAGCAGCGCCCAGCTTGTCTCACACCAGGGCCTGGTTGCTTCGCCACGAACACCATCTTCTCTACCTGCTGCTACGGCTGGCACATAGACTGGTAGCTAAAGAATTTCATTTTTTACTATATAACTGAAGTTTTGCAGGTTGTGGAAGGTCCTAATCATTAGATCCCTATTTCACTTAATTCTCCGTCTCAAACTTGTGAACATGTGCACAATATGACTCGATGCAAGTCAGTTTCATCTCCTGTTGTCTGACTGTGTGTAGATTCCTTTACATTTTTCATTTGATTTCATAAATTTGACCACAAGTCTCTTCTGACATCTCTCAGGTTCCCCTTGATCCTGACGTGGCTAAGCAGGCCTCCCTCTACCACCAGGTGGCATTGGTTCTCTTACCCTGGTTGTTACCGGGCAGTGAGTATCTGATCCACGAACTGCTGTCCACGGTCATCTTCACCAAGGACTTCATATCGTGAGTTTCCACAAATTATGTCTTTTGAGTTCATCTGTGCACAATGGATGCTTTATCAAGATTAGCTTATTGGTTTTTACAGAAAATACAGGGCCCATAAGTGTAATGTCATTTCACAAATTGGATTGTATAATTAAATACATTGCTTTACAATTTTCAAAGTGGCAGATCACCAAAAATAGTCCTCCAGATGTTTGTGTTACACAGTTCCGTCGCTGTGTTTTCCCTTCAGAGAAATCCACGGAGGGGGCCCCGAGGCCGTGGAGCTGGGGGAGCTGAGGCTCTACCACCAAAGCCACGAAAACACCTCTCCTTCCCTACAAACTGTCGGGGAGCTTCTGAGGGAAGCCGGCACCCAGCTGCCGTCCATCCGCGGCAACTTCTTGACCCACTTTGCCCACTTGGAGCCGTCCTTGCTGGCCTCCCGAGACGCTCACCTGGGCCGCAACCCCTGGATAAAGTCCCATCTCCTCCCGGAGCTCAGCGGCCCCACGCTGCCCTCCGACTGGCCTTTCCTCCCGCTCGTCAGCCTGTATGAGCGGGCAGGCGTGTCTGATGCTGGAGGACTGGCAGTGGAGGAGCTGCCTCAGGGGGCTCTACAGGTGGTGACACACTGCCTGCAGTGGCTGTTGGTGCTGGAAGTCTGGAGGGAGGAAGCTCTAAAGGTACATGCACACCCCTTAAGCCCCCTTATCTAATGAGATGGGACGCAGAAGTTGAGGGGCTTGGGACTTGCAGGGACTATTTAAAGCTGGAACGCCGGTAAATGTATCTGAACTCGGGAAATTAAACACATCTATAATGTTCTGTAGGTAATCCTCCCTGTCGCAAAGCTTGCACGCCTCTCCTGTGTGTTCCTGTGTTCCAGCGACTTGTTCTTGGAGAAGCAGGTTCAGAAACTGACCTGGGGTCTGTTCAGACTGCTGACGAGGTTTGAGAGCCAATAAATCAATTAAAATTCCATCAGCAGCAAGTTGAATGGCTGCTGAGCCGTTGAAAATAAATTCTCCTCTGTACTCAGGCCATCCAGGCTGGACTCTTTGGACCTGGATATCCCTCCTCCGGGTTTAGCCTCCTTCCAGAACTTATATTCAGCCCTCTTGGCTCAGTATGAAGCCGTGTCCTTCGGTGACAGACTGTTTGGCTGCTGGCTTCTCTTGCCACTGCAGAGGAAGTGCAACACTGCCCTCAGGCTGGCTGTATTTGGAGAACACGTGGGGATACTGAGGTCACTGGGTGTCACTCTCGAGGAGGTGATAATGGAAATGTTCCCGAGTTAAAGTCTCCCATGTTGTGGACATGTCTTAACACCTTTTGATTATCCCTTCGCCTAAAGCTCTCCATTCCCATCGAGCGGTTCACCTCTCCTCCGGAGGACTCCCTGCCACTCCTTCACCTCTATTTCCGCTCGCTTGTAACGGGGACCTTGAAGCCCTGCTGGTGTCCTGTATTGTACGTGGTTGCTGTGTCACAAGTCAACAGTTTCATCTTCTCGCAGAATGCTGTAGCTCAGGTACGGCAGAGAACACGTGTCGGAATGGAGTACAATATATTTAGAATCGTTCTTGCCTTAGATGATCCAGCCATGTCGTCAGTCAGTCACCACCAGATCACAAGTACTTTGCATGAAAGTTTTATCATGCTGGAGGTGCTGGAGACTCGAGTATATGAGGATCAACGAGCAGTTTTGTAGCAGTGCACACACATAATCTGTGTCGCCTATGAGTGCAGCTGCAATCTCATCGAATTACAAATACCGCATTTGGACATTCACACATACAGGTGCAGTTCCAAGAAAAAAAGGACGTCAAGTGCGCCATTAATCATCAATAGTTTTACATCCATTCCTCTTTTCCAGGAGGCCGAAGCGGCCCGGCACAGTATGCTGAGGAAAATCTACTACTTGACTGATGAGGTATTTCTTTTTTGTTCCTACAGCAACTCTTCTCTCTCTTCTTTACTTTTTCCTTTGATACACGACTTATTGATCGCACTCCGCACCCGCCGCCCCTCTCACAGAGTATTTTGATATTTTTACCATGGCCCTCAGTATTCTCACATTCCTCTCTTCATGCTGTTTCTCATTTTGTAAATCGCGGTTTAAGACCATTTTCCTCAAGGAATGTTTTCATGTGTTAATGTTTTCACTGTGTGTATGTTGAGACACTGATATCTCTCGGCATATTAAGCAAAATACAATAATTGGAACAGAAATAGCTATTGTGCGGGTGTCCCGTCCATATATTCAATGTACTTAACCCTTATGGCTTAGTTGTAATCCAGCCTTACTTTAGCTAACAACCTTAGCCTGGCAGCCTGACGGATCTGCCACACTCATATTTCATTAGTCTGTCGAGATCCGTCCAGCTCCCACTGCCTTCAGAACTCGAGCCGTTGTGCAGGCTGGCTACCATCGGTCGTCTCCTGGCCGTGCAGGATAGAGGCGAGGACTGACAATAGATAATATGGAGCGGAAATGGCGTTCCCAGGGGCACTCATATAAAGGCAAGGCGTCTCCTGCCACTACAGTGGATTGGATGGCTTCAATGGTTTGTTTACTTGAAATCGGCCCAAACAAGCTCCCATGTTTTCCTGAGAAGGATCGTGATGAAGCAGCAAGTTATCTGTACATTTTTCAGAGTATCAACCCCATATCCCTCCTTCTGTTATCCTGCCTTGTTGACATGTACACCTTCTCCTCTCTGCCCCAAATTCAGGTGCTTAGGAAGCACTTGCTTCTGTTCCGCCTTCCCAAACAGTGCTCGGACTTAGGATTCGATGTATACGACCAGTTGCCTCCCATCCGAGCGAAGCGCTTGGAGAGCATCGCCGGACAGCAGAGCAATGATGACAAAGGACCCTGAGGGGATCAGGGTGTCAGAGTCAACACATGGTCAACCCAAAACAGAAAATGGAGGAGAGATGAGATGTCGAGATGGATCTTTCCAAAATGCTAAGGAGCGACTTCTGAGGGACTCAGACCCCACCTAGCATAAACCTCCCACTACAGACCGAAAGAAGGAATTACATTTACTTATAACTGCATCATGTGTCTGAATGATGGGGTCTGCTATGGCTGGAGGAAACAACCCAGGACACCTCTTAGACGGACACACCTCAGACCTTGTGTGACTTTTTTTTTTTTTTGCAAATAAAACACAATTTGCATCTCATACACTGTAATTCAGCCTCAGAAAGAAGTGACTAGAAGAAGGGCTCTAGTTGATCTTGAAAAGTGCGTTTACTTTGATTACTGTGATTTAAAGGCACAATAATGTGAGGGGTACTGGAAGAACTTTTTTTTACCTTTTGACTTTAATTGTTTATCGGTGTGAGAAATTCATCTGATGCTGGCAGAAGTTTTTGTTTCACTGATTAAAACCAGTCTGGCTGAAGTACTTTTCCAGCTAAATCCCTTTTCCACAGAAGCAGCCCTTTGAGACGCATCACTGCTGTCGACCATTCGCACGAGGGACGGGTCGATCCCTTCGTTCCACTGGCCCGACTCGTGCATGTCCTGTTTACAGGTTTTAGAGGGCGCGTCAGCGGAACAACAGTTTTCCTCACGTTTTACTTCCAGATGGGACAGGAAAAAGAAGAAACACTGAATCATCAGAGATGCAGATGCTTCTATCTTTACTGCTGGCAACAGGCACGACCTCAGGATCGCACTGGCTGTGAACACGGTGCAATATTTAATTTAAGAAATGTTTAATCAACGGGACAAAAGAGAAAGATAAAAGTGTCTGACAGCGGGTTGAATCCGCTTCAGTCGTTAAGATGCTCAGTTTGAGTCTCAACAGAAACAAAGATGCTTTAGATCCGTGGGAGCACATCTGTAAATAGGAATTGGATTCAGCTCTGCACTGTTGAAGAGCCTGAAACTCTCCTGGGCTCGTTGGAGGAACCCAAGTCTCCAGGTGACGCTCCAACTCGAGCAAAACCAAGGGTTGCCTGCACCTTCTCCTTGGAACCTAACCCGTTTGGCCCTTTCAACATCCAGTGAGAGGGAAGTATGGAATAAGCATTTTCTCATTTCAGTCTCATGAGAACATGTTCTTCGGTTGTTGTTTAACATTAATGTGACGATTTATGGAAAACTTCATTTTTCACATTATAAATGTCACTCAAGCCATACTGATGTGTTCTCTGTATCCTCCCGCAGGGCACCAACACAAGCCGAGGGGGAGATTAGCCCCATTCCAAGGTAATTGGTGTTGATGTCTCCTAAAGGCTCCTGCTGCAAAACTGAGGTATGAGTTTCCTCTTGAGGGCTGAAATAAAGAGCGGCCAACTTCTGCAGGAACAGCAGAGCAAAACAGCCTGAAAGCTGTGCTCGGACAAGTTTTTAGCAATGATATTTACTGTGTAAATATTCGAAATATTAGAGGGATTGGGAACGTGAGGACCCCTTGCTTAGCAACTTTGAAAAGCATCGTGACCAGCAGGAGCTGTCATTGGGGCAGGAGACAGCCGTCGTAGACGGCGGCTGACGGCAGACTATATTTACAGCCGTTCATCATATCCAGTGACACCGACGCAGCAGTAAAACCCGTGGAGTTCCCCCGCCAAGGAAGAAAAGTCTGCAGAAATCAATCCGTTTACGTCTTTGCACAGCTGCCGAATGACTTGGAGGCTTCAGGCTCCCCGGGCAGCTGGAGGTCAGAGTGTGCAACTGGCAAACTGGACACATCCGGAGGCTCGGTGGCGTTCATGCCCCTCCGAGTTCACATAACAGGGCCAGAATCTTCATATTTTGCTTCACCCATAAGGCGATCCTTGCAACACACAGAGGTCCTACAAAGCTTGGACAGGACCTCTTCAAATAGCTATTTGGAAATTCAAGCAATAGACAGACATTTACAAAAACATCTTCATCCTCAGGCGTCACAGTAGAACTTCTCGGAGGTAAATGTTTTGGAAGTGTTTACATGTCCACTATGATGTTATTTGCACAGAAAATATGTCACATCTTCTGGATTGAGCAGCCTCCCAGAGCCAGCTGAGATCTCCAGAGACCCAGCTGAGGCGCTGCGTGGATGAGCCCGTCATGTCGGAAGACAGATATTTCCCTCCCGGCCTCTTGGCAGAGCTGAGAAAGGGAAGGAGAGCCAAAGACACAGAAGGAAGCTTTTCTGCAGCGGCGCATCACTAGCTCCAGCTTTCAGGTATACTATGTTATGCTTCCAGCGGTGGAGAAATATCTATCACAAGGCCTCCACTCTGCAGGGCCCATTACTCGTCTTTATCCAAACTCTCCTACTTATTTTTAAACTTAACGGAACTGTCTGTTTTTCTGAGGCAACACTTCCCATTTGCCTACCTGTCACTGGTGTGGTGTCCACGTCGGACCGTGTTGGTGTCGGGGTTTGTTTCCAGTCCATAATGATCTAATGGGAGCGTGGCGCTAAAGTGAAGGCGCTCCATTCATTATCGTCATTGGACGACAAAGCAGAGGACACTATAATTGCTGTGATTTGTATTTTACTCCTAATGAACCAAGTGATCAAATGCGACCATCAACTTTATCATCGAATGAGCAGCTTGCCTGGATGCATACATGGAGCAGAGAGCAGATATAAAGCCTTCACGGATGTTCTGGTTCTACAGGCTCCTTCAGCAGTCCAAAACATGCAGGAGGTTCATTAGAGACCCTAAATTGTCCAGCCCCGTGAATGGTTGAATGTCTGTACTGTGTCTGATGTGAGAATGAGAGGATGAGGGGTTGCACTGATATCCACGAGTGGGTTTTGTCTTGGAAATGAGGTGTCAGGTTGCAGAGCTTCCCTTGTGGTTCCAGGTGTTCTTCTAACCGCGTGTTGCCGGGGTTATGGCTTTGGATAAGAGCTCGTACGGCCTTAGCAGGTGATAGTGGCATCTGCAGGGAGGTGCAAGATGGCCGTTATTTGGATTTAAATGAGCGACCCAGGCGATCTCCCGCAGATACAGCCCGCACTCCCACCAGATGTTGACATCAAAGTTTCCAGCTGCCAAGTCAAATCTCTCCCTGTCACATAAAATGTCAATAATTATTCAAGGCCGTGTCCACTCCCTTCATCTCAGCTTTGAACCTTCGACCTTGAACTGATGGCCGGCTGTTGGTGGACCAGCACGGGGCTGCTCAGTGTCTTCCGTCTGTTCCTCGCCTCCTTTACGCTCACAACCCGTCACGAGAGAAATGCGGTAACTGAAGCTGATTTGAAGCGAGGAGTGATGGGGCCAGGAAGGACAATGGCTCAGCGAACATCTGCTCTTCATTTGGATGCAATCACTGGAAAACATGCAGGAATGTTGCATAGCGTATATGAGGGAATCTGCTAATAGCCCTACTTAACGAAAACTGACGAAAACGCAGTTCAAAAGCAAGCACTCCGAGGGGAATCTACAGTTGGCCGTCACGCACCTCCATAGATATGGAGCTCGTTGACACCAGAACTTCAGCGCTATCTAGGGCTTTTAGTGCCGCGACATATTGTGGCCATCAAGCCATCGCTGCGTGGACCGGGCCGTCACCGCCGCCACGAGAAATACGCTCTACAGCAGCTTCTCCGTTTCGCTACTGATTTGTAGCCACGTGCCAGGGATGGAGCACACAAGCGTAAAAAAAAACAACAGAAACTATCATTAGTTATCCTCACAACACTGAAAGCAGCCACTGTTATTCTTTGGACTCCGCAGGGAAGAGGGAGGAAAGCGCTCTTGCACGTATACAGCTGAGTGGCAGGAAGGACGTGGGGATAAAAACACAGAGCTTCTGCTGATGGACCATGGCAGGAAGGAAGAAAATAACTCACTGTTAACAGGAATGATACGTGACGGAGGGATAAAACCGGGCGGGGGACATTTGTGCCGGGAGCCTCGGACACCTTCCTCCTGTTGAAGTTCAGAGCAGCCTCAGCACCCGACTGGTTTTTCTAAGGTCATCTGACTGCTGACCTTGCAATGGCAAAAATTGATGACGGGACTTCTGAGTAATCTCTCTCAGACTTCCAGCAGCAGATCATCATGTTCCTTCGGCCTCCCGGCTCGTAATATCCCCACCGCTCCCTGGGAGCATTACCCTGCAAAAAATACACTGAATGCGTGGAAAATCGAGTGATTGCAGGAAAGTGTGTGACATCTTTGACCTCTCTTGCAGCAGCAGTAGCACTGCCCATCGGAAAGGAGAGGGCACGTTAGATTTCACAGATATCAGACACAAAAACCTCTGTCTGTTACACTGCTCCGTCTCCACTCAGAG
The DNA here is from genome assembly GCA_901007705.1 of Fistularia tabacaria. NCBI lineage: Eukaryota > Metazoa > Chordata > Actinopteri > Syngnathiformes > Fistulariidae > Fistularia > Fistularia tabacaria. The sequence continues at coordinate 16,437 of CAAKHD010002693.1, read as the reverse complement.
TGTGATTGCAAGTCAGTATAGTAAATAGATTAAGGTATTTGTATTTGATACAACACACTGACATCATACATGAGTAAGAGTCTTTATGCTGTTTACTTGTGTGTGTGTGTGTGTGCGTGTGTGTGTGTGTGTGTGTGTGTGTGTGTGTGTGTGTGTGTGTTTGCTGCAGGGGTGTGCAAAGTATGTACAAAACACATGTACATGTGCTACCTTTTAATGATGCAGCTTGATGTTACAATGCAACACAGCGCTTTTACTTCATATCCGGGAATCCCAAAATTGACTCCACATTGATAAGCAACATATTTAAACACTCCTTTATTTTTTATTTATAAAAACAAATAATTAACTTTCATAATATGAAGCAATGACACAATTCCTCGCAGACGCCAGCTGGGAAAAGGTCAAGTATGATATTAAACTCCAAAAAGTATCAAATTAATGTTTTATAGATTTGGTTTTGATTTTCTGAGCAGCTGCATCTTTGTGGCACTGCTAGATGCCGTGAACGTCATTCCTGTACATGAACGTCGGGCGTGCATGTGGAATTCATGTGCCGCTGAGTATGGAGCGCGCGTACACACACACACACACACACACACACGCAATGACAAAGAGTCCATCTCTAGAGTCCAACAGCATCCTGGAACTTACACACAAATGTACAACACATTCCTAGCACGCATGTGCACATACATGAAAGGCATGGATGAGTGAGAGTGTTTGCATGTGTGTGTGTGTGTGTGTGTGTGTGTGTGTGTGTGTGTGTGTGAGATGTAGAGGAGAATTGAGGTGTGATGTCCTGGTTTGACCTCCAGTATCTTCTTTTCTCCACAGCTGCTCAGGCACTCTCTCTCTCTCACACACAATTGTCTTAAAAAGGACGGGCTATACAGCTATAGAACTAAAAAACTGCTATCTTTTTATTTACTTATTTGTCTGTCTTGTAGTAGCAGCCTGCATAATTCAACCCTTGCAATAAAGCAGGGTTTTCCCCTCTCGTTCGCTCTCGTCCACCCTCATTTGCGGCGTAATTGTGGTTTCGCGGAAAACAGGCGTAAAAGCACCAGCAGACCCGGGAAACAGTAATAGGCATGTTTTTGAAGCCATAACTGTGAGATGAGTGTCCAGCAAGAACACAGCTCATGAATTTGTTTTGATGTGGACAGGAAAAGATGACGAGGAGGAGGATTAGAAGAGCAAGATGGGGCAGTAAGCGACAAATGCAGCAAGGGCTTTAAAAGTCTAGAACGTTCTGGGAGGATTCTTGGACATTTGTCCTTCCTCTTCCACATCTTCGGGACGTGTTAAACAAACAGACAATGGGTTCAGATTGTCTCCTTCCAATGCAGCCTCCTGTCCAGCACAGCCCTCAGCCCCCTCCTGCAATTCTGTTTCCGGCATCACGACTCTGTGGCCTTTCTGGCTTTCGTATCTTGGTTTCCCGATGTCTTCATGGTCTCAACTGCCCCTCTGAATCCTGGATCGCGTACAAATTATTTGCTGCTCGGAGGGAAATTGATGCTGATTGTCCGAATATCATCGGGACCCGGACGCTGGCGAGCACTGAGGCACAAATTCTCGAAACGAATATCGTAAAAAATTGGAAAGCACAACCTTTACAGAGAAACGAAAAGAGCTGGGCTCAATCACATTTCTGTCTTTATGAGCTTATAATGTTTGCCGGGATTAGCCAGCGATGAGTCTCCTGCAAGCTTATCTCCTCTGATTCGCCCGCATTTGATTGGCTGCTTTCGCTCAGGAAATTAAAAAAGAATCAAGAGACAATTAAAGTAAATACCCCCGAGATGCATCCTGGAAGGAGGCGGAGTCATCGGGGAGAAAGCCTTCGCTTTGGCTTTTATTTGCGCCCCTGGAGACGCAGAGACAATTTCGATTCATTCCCGACTCGTAATCACTTGAATAAAGGACGTGATTTACAACCACTTCCAGGTATTTAAAGGAGGGCCGGCGGCTGACAGTGAGGCTAACAGAGGAATAAAGCACGGAGAACACTGACAGTGTGGCTGGCCACTGAGAGAGAAGGTGGACCTGGTCTGGGCTGGACGGGCGGGGCCGTCCTCGAGAGTCTGACCTACATGAATACATTGATATTAAAGAAAATGTTGAAACCTGAGTCCTCAGGAAGTACAGAGGAGCTTTCTGGCTCCAGGACCCCGGAAACCCCAGGTCCGGTCTACACTGTAATCCATTAACTGTAGAGGCCATGTTGTCTTTCCTTGGAGTCGCCATAGCAACCAGCCACTGGGATGTGCGGGCCGGTCTGGAAGCACTCGTCGCAGAGACATGAGGGAATGATTTGCCCGTTCTCCATTACTCAAATATTTGGATTGTTCCGCTGTTCTTCCGCTGAAGGGATCATGATATAACACTTGTCTTGTGTGATTTGTGTGTCAACGTCAACGCTTCAAACATCAGAACGCGAGGCTGCACCAGACCGTGGTAGGCTCAGACTCCACCAGTCAGAACAAAATAATCATTTTCTTTTCAGGAAAGTGTGGGGTGAAACACAGCACATTCCCAAATCCTCAGAACAAGAATGGAACCCTGCTCACCATCATTTCTGACAAAATGCTAACAGGACCTGGGAGTCTTTGGAACGGCACGTGTCCACTCACTGATCCAAAGCACTCATAATATTCTTCATAAACACGCCAGGGATCTTCCATGGCATGAGTCACCCCTCAGCCCCTGAGAGGTCTCTTTCAGACCAAATGTGCTGATGCAGCTTCCGGTCAGCGATGCGTCCCAGAAGACACGGACCTCAGATCAGCCAAGAGAATCTACAGAAAACACCAACACCGTTCACAGGAAGAAGTTGAGCTGACGGACAAATATGACAGGAAGTTGGTCAGACGTGCGACTCTCCGACAGAGCCGAGTCCCTGCATGCACGTGCACGCGCTGGATCGGAAGAGGAGCAAGAGTCACATGGTGAATGACAGCGAAGCCTCGTTATCCTGCGTGTGCACGTGTCACCTCTAAACCGAGACTCTCAGCAGGTTCCGTGACAACCCTGAAACTCCACATGTAACTTTATGCTTTTGTGATATCCCAGGAAAAAAGCCCTCCCTTCCGAGGGTTTGATTGACAGCCCAAGAATCAGACCTTCTCCCTGCATGTTCTGTGGAGTGTGCACCAACAGGAGGAGTCCTTGTCTCTCCTGGCGCAGCCCAGCTTTTTTTTTCAAAGCCGCGCTGCGACCGCAATCTGTGCGCCGAGGACGGACGGGCCCGATCGAAGTGCAAGATGGGAAAAACATAGATTTGGGTTTCAACAAGATGGACTTGATAAAGTCGGAAAACAATGAGGACTGCGGGAGACTGGAACTGGATCTGGAAGATCTCAGTGAGAGAAAATAAGGACCAGGAAGGACTAGACTTGAAAGATGACATTGGCGGTGACGCTCGCCTGCGCACAACCTCCGCTGAGGCAAGACGTATGGCGGGAGGAGACTTCAGGAGGTTTTGATGGTACCGTGTGAAATCACGGCGAGAGACTCGTCCGGGGGAGGCCGTCCGTCCGGGATTAGAATTTTCGGCTTCTATTTTGTGTTGGGACAAAGCCGAGCCGGCAGACATCTTTTGGATGCTGAAAATCCCCACCGTGCCCCGAGTCAAAGACGGATCCTCCCCGCAGACTCGAGAGGAGGAGGGAGATTCCTCCTGAACCGGCCTGCAGTTCTGCCGTCTCGACAGGAAGAGATGCTGTTTAGACAGCTGTCGCTCCCCGCCTAAACCCTGCACCGTCTGGGACACGCAGGGAATAAGTAGACTAAATGAGAATCAGCAGGTCCTAATGCCATTAGCTGCTGTTGTAATTCACTGAGACTGATTGCATTAGAAGGAGGACATGCCGCTCTCATGATATCCCACCAACAAAGCCTGCCTTCAGGCTCCAGCTCCACGGCAGATTGAAAAACAAGAAGAGGGCCGAAGTGGAGGAGGAGGAGGCCCGGGATGCAAATATGACATGCTGACATGTCGGATGTGTGTGTGTGTGTGTGTGTGTGTATTTGGGGGTGTTCGTGCACACACAGGGCATTTGTAATGGTCCTGTGAGGTTTGTAAACGACGACCTCATCTCCCCCCCCCCCGGCTGCCCTGCAGTGTGGAAGGAGAGGCTGTTTCTGCTCGTGTCTCCTTCTCTGGTGCAGTGCCTCTCTCTCTCCCCCTTCTTTTTCTTCTTCTACTTCTTTTGATAAATATTTTAAAACAAGTTGATGAGGCCATCCCGCTGGGGAGGGAGGGCTGGCGGCGAGGCTCGTGTTTCACAGCATGAAAGGGAGAGAGGGGGATTTATCAGATTACGCTTTCAAAGGTCCAATTGAGTGATGAAAAGCTCAATTTGAGGGAGATGTTTTTCTGCTGCAGCCACCTGGGCCTCCCACTGAGCTGTGTGTGTGTGTGTGTGTGTGTGTGTGTGTGTGTGTGTGTGTGTGTGTGTGTGTGTGTGTGTGTGTGTGTGTGTGTGTGTGTGTGTGGGGGGGGGGGCGGGTGGGGGGGGGGGGGGGGTGGGGGGAGGGGTGAGGGGAAAGACACGAGGGGGTGTGTGTGGGGGAGCGTGTGGGAGAG
>CAAKHD010002690.1:9650-51543 GCA_901007705.1 Fistularia tabacaria | reverse complement strand
GGGCTTCCGGCACGTACCTCAGCTTTGACAGTCCTGATGTGTGTGTGTGTGTGTGTGTGTGTGTGTGTGTGTGTGTGTGTGTGTGTGTGTACAATGTACTGATCCTCATATAACAGTCATGATGTGGACCTCTTTTTTGAGTTTATTTTGGTTTGTATATAAGTTCTTGTAGGTTTTTCAAACCTTACATTTGGGTCCATTTGACTCTACCAGATAGGTAGTGATAAATAAATGATAAACATACAGTTGTCGACATGTAAACATACAGATGTAAACACTGCAGGGAAATGCAAAAAGTGTTAGCAAGACGTGCAAGTTAAAGCTGAGTGCAGCTGTGACTGTGCCATCTCAGGTGCCGGTGCAGGTGCCGGTTGTATGCAGACAGTTTTAATAAACAGTTAAGTTACCTCAACAGTTGAGTATAGCACTGGCTGTGCTGGATGTAAAGTGCAGAATTGTCCTGAGGTAGTACATGGTTATCGACTCCTGTCAGGCAGTTGGGTAGAATGAGTTCGTTAGTCATGTAGTTCTACATTTCACCCGGCCGGAGAGCAGGGGTGTGAACAGTCTGTGTTGAGAGTGGGTGTGGTTGTTGGCAATGGAGGGAGCTCTCTTGTGGACTTTGCAATGGTAGGTGCTCTGCAGAGAAGGCAGTGGAGTTGTTCTTGTGCTCTTCTCTGCAGTCCTTGTCACTCACTGCAGACATTTGCAGTCCAGAGAAGTGGTCCTGCCTCACCAAATGGTGATGCAGCTGGTTAAGATGCTCTCAATACTCCTGCTGTAGAAGTTGCTAAGAATCTTAGGTGACATGCCAAACCTTCTCAGCCTAGTACAGTAACCACTGAGTCCTCTTAACTATATGTGTGGTGTCGAGGGACCAGGTGAGGACCTGGTGAGGTTCTCACTGACGTGGACATCGAGGTATTTAAACCTGCTCACCCTCTCTTCTTCTGGACCCCGGATGAACGGTGGCTGATGGTGTCTCTTGCTTATATTGTTGGCCTCACGCCACAACACCAGACTGGCCACTTCCATCCTGTAGGCTGTTTCATCCCCACCAGTGATGGGTCCTATCACTGCGGTGTCTCTACACACTATCTTTCACTGAATCACCCATGACAAGATGTGCCATAAGCTCATCAAGCTAGCCCCAAATTTTACACTTGTATGGAATCACAAGTCATCGGGGCATGTTTTGACTGTCTCCGGATAGATTGGGCCTCCAAGGCCAACCATTGTACCAAGCAAAACAAGTGTTTTGGTCCTTTTATATCAGCAATCTGTCTAGGTGTTCAGGTCACCCCTCTCATCATCCCTCTTTGGGTGCAGTTGAGTAGGACAGTTGATACACTTTATGAGAAGGCATTATCAAACCCTGTCTTTTCATGAGAATGGGGATATGTGGGGAAAAGATGACCCCTTCATGTGCCTTTAAGCAAAGGCTTACAATGGGTTTACAAAATTCTGATCTTGTCTTTGCCATAGATAAAGGGAAAAAATCATGAATTTTGGAATTGACTTGGCCCATGGGAAGCACATTTGACACAGCATCACAATTTACCCTTATCAGAGTAGCTGCTCATCTATTGTGTGCAAAATGATGAATAGGATTGAGAACTGTTCTAATACTGCCTGCCAACAGATGTAGGAGTTGCGTGAAGTATTGCCACGCTGTACAGGACATGCTAATTGCTCGGATTTTATAAACTGTGAGTGTGAGACGCTGTCTGAGTAGACCACAAGGGTCATTGATTTTGGTAGTTATTCTTTTTCATTGACACCATGCAATGCTTCTATCTGAGTGACATGTATCATTTCTTTCATTTTCAGTGCAGGGGTCAGTTCAGGTGTCGTTACTGGCTTCCCTTCATCAGTCTCACCTTGTCAGATCTAGGTACAATTGACACTACAGCATTGGAACTTTTCACAGCCTTCTCCTAATTGTCATGACAAGGATTGCTTTATCATTGCTCTTGCTATTTCTTTTATGTCAAATGTTAATTTGATAATGAATTACTATGTCGTCAAGGCTGCTCTCTCTTCATCATCTCTGGCTCCTTGTTGGCCATGATGACAGGAGGTCAAAGATCACCGTGGTGTGAGGTGGTCAGCCTTCTGAAGTTCGCCTTCATCACCTCCTCCATCGGGAGCATAGGTAACCCTCGCTCAGTCTTTCACCACACACACAAACGCTCACACTGACACACAGAAATGTGTCACATTACACAGGAAAAGATCTCAAGGTATAGATCATGAATGAATGAATGAATGAATGAATGGTCCATCTTGATATGCATTTGTCAAAGGCAGAGAATTTAAGTCACTTTGACGGGAGAGTCCTGATACCAAACAGAAGTTCTTTTGGTTTACCAAGATAAAACTGAAAATGTTATCAAGTTCTTCTCAAGAACATGCCCGTTTTGACTAGGCAGAGGTTTCTTCCCTGCCAAAATAGTGTTGTGTGATTGGTCATATTACAGAAGTATTATATTTATAGACAACTTTCCCTCAGTATACATAATTAGTTTGATGGTTTCTTATCTTCATCTGCAGCCATCCTCTGCTTTCAGAGAATGACTGGGTTGGCCAATTCGAGTGGGGCTTCCTTTCTTGCCATAGTCACAGCATGCTTGGCTTCCTGGGTGACAGGGCTGGTGTTTGGAAGTGTGCCAGTTGTCTACGCCTGGATCCGGTAGGTACTTCACCTGATGGATAATCTTTAGAACGCATGCTGGTTGAACCACATATGTCCATTTCCATGTCTCCATGTGTTCCAGCTATGACCCTGCAGAGATGCTGTGTGCTGTTTTTTGGGAAAGTAGTTATTCGGACATGTTAGTCTACATCGTCTGCGCTTTCTCCATCTGTATCTTTCTCCCGTTTCTCATCATCATCCTCTGCTCTCTGCTGAGTGCAATTGGCTGCTGCAGCAACAGTGACAGGTAATGTCTCTTAACAAGAAATAACTCAAAATGGACTAATGGAGGTGACAGTGAAGTAAATTGCTGCCTTGCTATTTTCTCTATAAAGATTTCTGTGTGTGATATATGCAAGATATGAATTGATTTGCTCAAAAGTCCAAAACACTGTGGTACAGCAGCTAGCGCTTCAGCTTCAGCTTCAAGGCAAGAAGATCCCGAGATCATTACTAATAGGAGGCTTCTCCGTGGGTAGTTTGCATGTCCTGCTCTTGAATGAAACGCTTGCAGTAGATCAATTGAAGATGAGAGCTTATGGATGTCTGTCTCTGCATTTGGCCCAATGAATATCACAATGGAATAAAACAACCTTTGTTTCAACCTTTCAACAGGACATAATATTTGTATGTCGTGAATCGCTTTCAATAACTAGACATTTCATGCAATCTGGACAAGAATCACTGCCTTACTCTGGTGGAATGGAGTATGATCCCTCCAGCAAGTTCAGAGAATGGGCACTCGGCCTTCTACCAGGTTATCATGATGTAGAAGCTTGGTGTGTTCTTATCAACGTTGGAGTTTTGCTGCCAGGGGCAACAGCCCCTGCTAAGATACCAAAAGCATAGTTGTCCATGCTGAGGGTGCAGACTGAAAACAATTAAAAAAAACATAGATAACTGAAATCAAGAGGCACCAAGGTTCACTATTTGGTACCTGGTTGAATGGGTTTGAGTTTTCCCCACTGAATAAGAAGTTTCTTTCCTGGGGATTATGTGGTAAGGAAAGGAGATTGCTGATGCTTATTTGCATTTAAGCGGCAAACATTCAATTAGTGCATCCAGCCTCCTATTAGTAGCGAGGAGGTGTTCTGGATGGGGCAGCACCGAGTGACTATGTAGTTCTGCTGGGAGACTAACGCTCTTGTCAGCAATACCAGAAAAACGAGGGTTGATTGATAAGGACCGTCTCCCCATTTTCACCGTGTTCAAACAAAGCTGATTAAAAGGGTAGACAGTACCAAAAGATTTTAGGTCGAAGATCAACTATTAATCCAATAGTTATATCACTGGATCTGCTCATTGGACTAATGCTCTAGTGAAGATGGCACGAGAGCTTCCAACTGATCACCAATTGTGTAATTAGCAGAAGATTTGCGTGGTGTTAAGGTGGATCAGGTGGTGCAATACCTGCTGGGAGGACCCGTCAGATCCAAAATGTTAGTTCTCCCCCCATCTTTTTTCCTGTTTGTCATAGCAGTGAAGGAGATCTATCATCTGTCACTCCTTTACTGGTATCATCCTACATCCTTTGCTACACACCCTTTGCTGTATCTGAGGTGATGACAATTAATATTACTTGCATCAACATGAACAAATACTTCCCATCAACATGAGCAAATACTTCTCTACTCATTGTCTCTCAATTTTTCTTCCCCATTCAATCAGCTCATACTTCTGGGCAGGAGGGACTTTTCACCCGCACCCGACTGGCTCAGAACAATGTCATCAGTAATGTCATACCTGGCATGTGGACTGAACCCGCTGACCTATTGCTCCCATCAGGAATTCCGGGAAGCAGGTCTGGCCCTTCTGTGGACAAGTAAGAAACCACCACTCGAGCCTGTTCTTACTGCATTCACAACATACCACGTGTAAACATGAGGCTCCCATCTTCGGAAAAAAAAGAATGAAATGTAACACTAATTTTTAAATCAAAGAGGCGGGGTCTCGGTTTCTTCGATACTCTGGATTTGTTAAAACTTGTATACAATTCTCTCATGGTCTCAAGGGTACAGAAACACAACAAAACAACTACCACCAATACAGCAAATAGCATTTATATTTTTGTCCTAACAAGAATTTACATTATAACGGGTGTGACAGTCATGATACAAATACTGACTTACAAGCAGTCAGCAAAGAAAGAAAGTATAATGTTTACAGTGGTGCTTGAAGTTTGTGACCCCTTATTTTCACAATTTTGCTTAAATGTGACATTAAGCATTGTCTGATTTAAAATTAAAGTCCTAAAAGTACATAAAGAAGACCCTTGTCAAATCTTATCATGGCAACAGGACTTGAGTTCTTCTCTCAAAGATGTTTCGTCTCTCATCAGAGAAGCTTCTTCAGTCATACTAGAACATGGGGAGTTTTTGGTATATAACTGCTGGGGTTGGTCTGAGTTGAGATAGCTTGTTATGTTAGAGTGCGGTGTTTCGCACAAACTAGGTTGACTGGGGTAGTTGTGTTAAAGTGGGGCACGTTTGGGGGAACAAAGGTATGCATCCTGGGGATTCACCTGAGTTAGGATAAAGAAAACCTAGTTTAACAAAGAAGACAAAATGTATTATTTTTGTGCTCGTGTTCTTGGAAAATAATCCAATAACATCTGCCGCATGCGGCAACAGTAAGCGACCATCACAAGTACATAGTTTGTCCTGTGGTTCCACAAACCAGTGTCGATGTACTAGACTTGTCGAGGACATATGTCGAATGCTCGTGGTTCCCCTCAGGGCCAGGCTTAATCCCTAATCACCTTAGACTGTGATTGTGCTCTGTCCAGATTAGTCCTTAAACAGTACCACACTTATTTGAAAGCAATGCTTGTCTAAAAGGCCAAAATGGATTTGCAATCATGTAACAATGATTTTCCTGAAGTGAAAAGTAACGGCTACACTGCAGGAAGCATTTAGAGCTTGCAGTTATATAACTTTTATGCATCTATTTGTGATATTGTATTGTCATTGTTATTGCATTAAAATAAATGAATGCAATTTGTACACTCATTTTTATCTCATTCTTGCCAATTGTAGATACATTTCTGTTCCTTATTTTGTGATGAATACTATATTTTTAGTTTAGCTTATATAGTTTATGAGTGGACTTTGAATGACCCAATGCCAACTTACACATTTTGTCAATAGATTGAAAATAAACAATAATTGTCTTACAAAACTGTGTAAACATGCTGAAACAACACTGATAATTTGAACTGTTTGAATTGATTTTTAACAATGATCTAAAAATGGGTCAGTCAACATATCATTCATAAAAATCATCCTCCGCAGATGAAGGATATTAATTTGTTGACTGAGGTCTCAGCTGTTTGGTTACAGTAGCCAATAAGTAACTAAAACTTAACTTAAAAATTGTGTATATCATACGAGCATTTGTCTACTCCTACTTTACATCTCTTCAAAACTAAATCCTCATCAGTCCTCATAACAAACAGGAATTGTGTTTTCTGTACTTTGGTTTAAAAGTATATATTTTGTTATCATGAAAATATTTGCTGATATTACTGAAATTTACATTTCTGTACAAGCAACTAGTAAGCTGACAAAAAACAAAAACAAACTAAATCTTAAATGAATTCAAAATAAAAAATAATCTATATAATCTATGTAATAAAAAAGATCTTTTTATATTTATATTTTGTCAAAAAATCCATTTGTAATGAGGGATGAACACAAATTCTAGTCGCTATTAATTGTGGGGCAATTGGTAGAACAATCATCTCCACGGGTTAAGATTTTTAGTTACTAATACATCAACAAATTACAATCCTGGAAAATATTTCTGTTTTAACTTAGCTTTTATTATACGTAACGCGACATAAAGTGAACGTGTCACTTGCTGATAATATATTACGGTGAGCACAAACGGTCAATAGGGCTCAAACAGGAAAACATAATTCATCCCCCTTACAAAACGCAAGCACAGATTGTTTTTTTTATGTTTTACTTCATCAGATACTTTCTGCTTATGTGGACAGTGAAACTCCCCCTTTTTTTAACCAGGAATTTGGTTCTACTAGGATGAAAAAGTGAAACACGAACATTTTCAAGCCTCCAAATCTTCACCAACCAAAAAGTATTAGGGCCAGCAGGTTCAATGGAAAAAAGGACAGTTGGGGATTACTTGGCTCAAAAAAGGACAGCAACAAACACCTCCTTTAACCAAATTTCTCACAACAATGACAGATTATATGCAATTTTTTCCAGTGATATCCGCTCAAGCTTGAAGCAGAACTCAGTGGTGCAATAATTGTTGGATGGACATAATAGTAAACTTTCTAAAGATAGATCTCTAAAGAAAAGACCACACATTAACAAGAATCAGAGGTGTAGCAATGTCACTGATATTTCATTACATTCTACCAGTATAAAATCTGTGAATACAAGAAATTGAAGAAAAGTCCTTATCCTTTACAGTTTCTATCTTCTCTTGGTTCCTCCAAAACCTGAAAAACAGGAAACACGCGTGGCACTCAGACATGACTTATATATAATGGTAGTACCATACTGGGTTCTACATTTCAGATGCTTTAAATTTAAAACAAATGACTCAAGCATTGGTTGATCAATTCAATCAGCCAAACAAAACATCCCTACCTTCAAAGTTTCTTCAGAACATTTTCTTCCCAAAACTCAATTAACAACTAATTTCATAGCAAACAATGATCGGGCTCCCGGATCAATGCATGGCGTGGAGATTACATGACAGGAGCATGGAGTCAATACAACACCTGTTAGTGAGTGGTGACTTCAATTGAAACACACAAAAAGCAATCATAAAACTAATGATGTTTAAGATATGTGAAAAGCTGCTGGGACTTCTGATTGTTCAATATGGTGCATACAACAGTCCTTATATTTCTGAGCAAGTCCCTTTATATTAATTTCAAATAAGACTTCAAGCTTATTCGTAATTAATACGTAAACTGCAAAACTGAAATGCAAAAAACATCAGCTAAATGTACATTTGAACAGATGAGTTTTTCTGTACATGGCACTTAACACTACCTGAAGCAGTACGAGTCCCAGAGGAAGAGGATCCAGGAGAAGGAGCCCTCTGAGAAAAGCTGTGGGTGTTGTAGTGTGGCTGGCTTCTGCAAAAAGAAGTCAAGGAAAATTGATTTCCTGCAGTCTGGTAAAAGGTTATTTTACTTAAATCAGCTGTCCACCAACCTTGTACGACCAAAAAGATATCCTAAGACCCCTCCAGTTCCCATGCCAGTCCAAAAACCATTTCCTTGTGAAGTTCGGGCTCCCGGGTATTGTTGTCCATGGGTATAGTTGTTGTGGAAACCATAACCAGAGCTGACACCAGGGTTGAAATCAGAGTAGCCTGAAATATTTAGAAAAAAACTCTCAATATTTGAATCCAAAAATTCCTTTCATACTGGCCACCATTCTAAAATCGTGCTTCGACTGGGACACATGAATCTAAGATTCATCAGTATTCTGAAATATGCGACTGAAACGTTAAGCAAATGAACAAAGCCAGTCTGCCTTAAGGGTTTATTAAATGCACAGCCTGTATCATTCATATGATTACATCTGGGTGGGGTTTTATCCTTATCTTTAATGACAGTTTTTTCCTTCCTGGCTTATAGATGACATTTGTTACAGGTTCAATAATGAGAGTCTTCTGCAAGTCACCCATTAGTCTCACTCAGTAATAGCTCCTTATATTCGCAACTTAAAATGGTCAAAAACCCATAAGTCCTAATAGAATCCATCCATCCATCCAATTTTTGCTGCTCATCAAGTCACAAGGAAACCAGCCAATGCAGAGACCCAGGCTTCCTGGGCAGTGAGCTTATAACAAGTTCAAGGGTTAACATCATGACAGGAACTGACAATCTTACAGCCACAGCTCCCGTCGGCCACCTCGACAATGGAGGTAAGGAACATGGCCCACTTAGATTCCCCGTCCAACGCCTCCTGGGGGCTTTGGTCAGAGTTCTGCCGGAGGTGGGAATTGAAGTTCCTTCTAACACGAGACGCTGCCATCACCAGGTGGTGATCAGCTGACAGCTCCCCACCTCCCTTCACCAAAGTATCCAAGACACGTGGCTTCGAGTCTGATGATACAACCACAAAGTCCGTACTCTGTGCACTTGGCAATAGGAAACCTTGGGCCGCAGTTGAATGATTTTCTTATGCCTGAAAATGCTTTTAATGGACAATCCATGATGAGCACAGCAGTCCAGTAACAAGATAGTGACCTTCCAGGTCTCACTGTCACTGTCGAGATGAGCACTGAAGTCCCCTGGCAGAATGAGGGAGTCCCTTACAGGAACACTAACAGCCAGAAAACAGAACAGCAGTCAGGAAACTACAGGAACTGTGCCTGGCCATGTCCTAAAGTTGCATACCCAGCCACCAAGGGCATGCCATCGCCAAGTCTGGCACCAGAGGGGGGCCCCAGTAACCTGCATCCAGGCAGGGGAAAACTAGGACCGCAGTTGGTGTTCTTCATGAGGGATTTTCCGAATGGCATATAAGATAAGATAATACTTTATTGATCCCCATCGTCTGGTCGATCCCCATATCGTCTGGTCCACTACCTAGGACCTGTTTGACTTGGGTGATCCTACCAGTGCGATAAGCCCCCAACAACATAATTGGGGAACACAAACCTCTTCAGCAAGAAAAGGTTGTTATCAGAAAATCTCACAATGAAAAGATAAGGTCACTTTTTCTACTGATCCTCTGCAATAGTTCCATCTACCTCCCCCTGGTGCTCAGACAACAGCAAAGCCTTTGTGGGAGCCATATTTCTATGAAGAAATTCCTGAAATATTAAATAGTGAACTGCATGAGGTAAACTGTATCTAAAATTTCCTTTGACAACTGAGGATCTTTTTATCAAGCAAAAAGAGAAGTTCAATAGACTGATGCATGGAGGAAAGAAGTAAATTGGATCATTGGAAGATGTTCAACAAGCTCCACATGGACATTGTATTGGTATAACAATATTCTGATTAATTCTATCCTTAAACGGCTTTTCTTATTTGATGTATTCATATATTTTAGTTTATTATGAGGATAAAAGTATGAATAAAAAAATGCTTCCTTCAAAGTGAACTTCAGGTTGTTTTGTGGTCATGTACGAACACAAGAAGAAGTATATTTCAGTCATGCCAATGTGAGGTATAACATAATTAATCATGCACGTAAAACACCAGTAGGATTTAGGTTTGGTGGATTCCCTTGAGACAATATGAGACAAACATGTTTTGCCTTGTCTTTTGTACGACACCATTGGATATCTTTGAACGCTTATTATTCACCGTTGTTGTCACAGGGTGTTTTTTGAAGGACTCTATCATTGGTACCAAGAGAATCGTAATAAAAATTCTTGTTGAAATCTTTAGTGGGAACTGGGCCTGATTTTCTTCCTTAAGACATTTCAGCTCTCATCCGAGAGGCTTCTTCAGTTCAAATGGATTGGATTGGAATGGATAGTGGGGAGTTTTCCGTCTATGACTGCCAGAGATAAGGGCTGGTCCAAGTTGCAATAAATTATTATGTTAATGTGAGTTTTTTTGTAGAAATTGGGTTGAATGGGGTTATTGCGTGAATGGGGATGTCGTAAGGGGGAACAAAAATACAACTTCTGGCGACTTACCCGACTTAAAATTCAATAAGGTATGGCTAAAAGCCTCTCGGATGAGAGCCAAAACATCTTCAAGGAAAGAAAATTGATTTGCCACAAAAAGATTTTGACAAAATTTAACAATGACCTGGATGACCGAGAACCTCCATAGACATTCAAAGAGTAAAGACAAGCCAAACACAGGGGGCATATTTTGGCAGACACTAGCTGCAGTTTTCTGTCTTGAAATACTGGCATATTTTTGCACTGGCTCACGTCACATGAGAAATATATTTAAAAAGTATCTGCATTTATGATGCAGTGAGAAAAAAAAAACTGAGAAATATGTTCAAGCAGAGACGAGGTGGAGAAACCTGGCATGGCAAAGTATGGAACATTTACCTGTAAAAGCTTAAGACAGATACAAAAAGGTTTTTATTACTGCTGACTGTCAAAAAGACAGTGTTATGCACATCCCCAGAAAAGAGGAGAGGACTGCTTTGCATCCGGCATTATTGGTTATACTATTTTCAGCTACCTGTGAAGCCTGGTTTAAATCCAGGAGGTGGAGGTCCTGCTGTGGAGCCATGCTGATCATCTCTGTGGTAAGTACCATATCCATCAGCCTGCCCGTGCGTTGCAATGTTACCACTCAAGAACAGCTTATAGATGCCATAAGCTAAGAGCAGAAGCACAGCAACCACCACCAGGCCTCCAGAGTCCTTGGCATCTGTGGGGTGTGACCCATGACCCATCTGCTGGTTATGTTGCTGATGATGCCCACTGCTGAAGAGTCCCCTAAAGAAACTGGAGACAAAGCCTCCAACACCAAAGGAAAAGACAAAACTCTCAAAATATTAGCATTTCATCCACACATGATTCAAAAATTGTGATAAAAATAGTTAAATTTTTTTCCAGAAAATCCCAGTAACTACATCGAAATCTTAAAATATTGCCTGCAAATGGGTTTTACAGCATTCTTTCATAACTACCCCGCATAAAAAAAAGAATTAAGTTCAAACATCTAACCTTGGCTACAAGAAAAACAAACATTTGACTAAAAGTTTGGTTATTGAAGAAGGACAAAGTCTCATTTCTTTATCATCTTACCTCCTAATCCTTTGCTCTCACTTGGGAAGCCCCAGCTCCCTTGCTTCCTTGTGCTGCTAGCTTGAGTCCGTTCCAAGGTGTATTCAAGCCCACAGGAGCCCTTCAGTATATATGCATCAGTGGGGTGGTTGAAGCCTTCACAGCTCACCTCAATACGGCCAAACCGGTATGCATATTCCATATCTGTCTTACACTCCCACTGAGTGATGTTATGAGGAAAACCAGAAAGCAAATCAGTGGAACTATTAATTGAGAAATGTAGTTGTGTCAAGACCTTTTTAAACTCATTTGAAAAAGACATCTGCAGATTGTTAACAGCAAAAGGTTAAGATGGCTTGGTATTAAATTTCCCTTACCCTACTACTACCCTACTCTAACCACTTGGCTTCTTTCTTTGCTCAAGATATGTGTATTTGCAAAAGCTAGTTTGGGTCGTTTTTCACTCGAGAGATAAGACACTTCTTTCAGCGCATGACATTCAGGCAGGTTTAGGGCATAGAAGTAATTTTTATTTTTCAAATGGAATAGGGAGGTCGAGATGACAATTGAACACCAAAGATGGATGCATTACCTGATGATCCATTACTGTAGCCTAAGAATATTATCAGAATCAACCTTTTTTTTTGTCTCCATCTTAGATATCTACCATGTAGAAATTTTAATGTACGGTCTAATTGTTTATGGTGTTTCATGTATATCATAAAATAAAGCATGAGATACCACATCCTTAACGAAATTTGGGAAATATCAGAAAAATTGATCTTTCAAACTTCATCAAATGTGTTTCCCACCCTAGCAAGCACCTCCTGGAACTGCTGCCCTGCGGCGGGGGCGACAGGGCACACAAAAGTTGCATGAGGAGACTCAAGAGACAGCTTCTTTCCCAAGGCCATAACCATACTTCACCACCACAAAAAAAATCCCCACATAACTCACCACACACCTCTAGACTCTTTTTTCAAACATTATTCAAATACAATAACTTCCAGGTAACTTCCAAGTACATCTACCTACTTACTCCACGTGCAGTATACTTTAAATGCAATCTATCTAACTCAGCTTGCCTATGAGAGGAATTTGTTCACAAAGCTCATCTCACTTTATTATCTCGTCTCTTTTCACTCAATTTACTATTTTATGTAGCACATCGCTGTGTTTTTCTTTGCTTTGCTTTTCTACACTGAGGGAAGTAGCATTCCAATCTCATTGTTTCCAACAATGAAAATAAATGCTATTCTGATTCGGATTCTATTCGAGTCTCCGTCGCTGTCTAAAGAGCATAGACCAGTTGGTCGGAAAGCTATGGCTTGCGAGCCAGATGTGGCTCTTTTGATGACTGCATCTGGCTCGCGGATAAGTCATAGCTGACATTTCTTAACATGATCAGTAATAAGTAATTCCGCTTAGATCCATTTATTTTTTTTATATTGCACCTGTTCAGGGTTGCAGATAGCTAGAGCCAATCCCTGCTGTAATTTGGGGTACAGGAGGGTCTGACTTCAAAACTCTTATTTTAATTGGATAGTGTGGCTGCCTACACAAGTTGTTGTGGGGTCAAGCACACCGATTTATGCAGAGCAAACCCTTCTGACTAGTAGTTTGGCGAAAGGAAGACAAGATGACAAGTACCGTACTGCTTCAACAGGGATGGACAGAGGAATTCGCCTTTGTGGTCTTGTTTGTTGTCTAATATGCACTGATACAATTTCATCGATGAACCGGGCAATAGTAAAGCCACACTTGGAGACACGCCGTGCCACCTTTGCTTTGAAATATCTGGTGGGGGACAGCAGGCAGAAAGCATGCCAAGAGCTACTATGCAGAGTGCAAGCCAGTCTGCAGCAATTCCGTGTGTGGACCTGACAAGGTGACTGGGGTTCAGCTGGCTTTCCTGGTTCTCTTGCAATAGTGAGGAAAGGAAAGCCATCCACAGATGAATGAATGAATGAAGCTTCACCTCACCACGTACCAACGAGACTACAAAGCAACCAGCAAAACCATGAGGCACCAGAAGTCGCATTAATAGCAAGAAGTATTTCATTTATTATTAGTCAACTTTTTAATCAATCGCAATGTAATTTAATTTGTCTTTCAATAGTTAGAAGTATTTTATTAATTGTTAGTCAACTTCTTAATCAATTGCAACGTAAATAAACGTAATTAAAAATAATAAATTAACAGACTTATTGAACTTTGATATTGTTGGTCTTACTCAAAAATTCACACACTTAGTTGTATTCAGTGTTAAAAAATATTATACGGCTCTCACACAAATATGATTTAAAATATGTGGCTTTCATGATTCGCTCAGCCAAAAAGCTTCCCGACCTCTGGCCTCGACCATAAGCACTGACTGATGAGTCAAAATGATTGCCACAAAATCAACTGCCTTTTCTCAAGTTTTTTTTTCAAGCATTATTTCCAGCATTGTCATTACATTTCAATATACTTGGCACTCTCCTAATAGGGTGGAGGAGTATAGAAACCAAATATCTTTTCTTTGTCTTAAACTTTGCATAATTTATCATATATCTACCATTCCTCTCTCCTCACCTGCACATCCACTCCATCCCAGCCTTTGTTCTGACACTGAACCACTTCTGGGACAAAGGCTTGGCAACCAGCAGAGCCTCCAACACACTGGAGCTGAGGCACAGGACTTGTCCGCCTTGCAGTGGTGTAGCGATCCTTATACAAAGTCAAAGACTGAACATCCCGGAGCAGCACACCGTCTGCAGGGAACATAGAAACAGGGGTGGTCTCATGAAAATATGTAAAACATGTTATTCGGCAACGTAATGTGTTAACCCATAACCATCAGACCTTCATGTGATTGTCAGATTTTTAATTTCTAGTTGCTTTGCAGGATGGCGGCAGACTGTGGACACAGCTTGTAATAAAATGAATTGGAGGAAAGGGACATTCAACACCACTGAAGTGTAATGGAGCAGTGCATTAGGGTGACAGCGTTTGGGGCGTTGCAGAGATAGTAGAGGAAACATAATAATGTATGCTGCTATCAAGCGGAGCCACACATCGAGGCACATTCCCTCACAGCTAAGATTCGTGTGGATTTGGACGGAATTGATGCGAGTTATGGTAGTTCATTCAATGTAATGTGTGAACTGATTTCCAACTTTAACCTTTTGGTTCTTTTGGCTTGTTCGTATTGTCTTCATCCTGGTCAGGATGACGGTACGTTACCCTCCGGCGAATTATTAGGCTCCAGAAAGCTCCTACTTCCACAGTCAGTTACTACCCGCCCGCGACACTGAAATGTGGCAATATTTCAACAAGCTTGTAACAAGCCTGATTTCAGGTATACCCAAAGTAAGACCTTCTTTTCACTGTCGGATAATCTCTCGTGTCGTCCTTTGTCCACGTCCGTATTTCGGGGACAGTCAGCCGCCGTCCAGTCGAGTTGTTTCACCCAACAACCGCTTGACGACTGGCACGGAAAAATAGCACTTAGCCGCTAGCGTTGTTTCACGCATCAAAATCGGGGGAAGCCACTTTTGTCAGCACTTCTCGGTTAAATATAGCCCCTAATTCGGCCAACTGACTAAACGGCGTTCATAGAACTATTTTTTACGTTTCTTTGCGCTAGCAGACTTTAAAATAAACAGACATGGAGCAGCGATGGCACAACTCCGGCCTCGGAATGTGACAAAAGTAGACAATACCGTTGTTCCAACTCTTGACGGAATCTGTCAAAAGAAGCAGGAGAGCCATTGGGATAAAGCGTTTCATTTCCGCGTTGTTGTTTTTTTCGCCGTGGTAAACAAAAGTCAACCTTCGGCTCGACGAGCGAACAAGTTGCGACTTCTTCGCGGCTCGAATGACGGAAGACAACCAACACCTGCACTTCCGCCACCTGCGCGTCACTCTCTCCGGGATACAACAACCAATGAAAATGTGTGTTACTGATGTGTGTACGTTCATGAGGATTGTTTTGATCATTGAAACAGAGCTGAAGTTAACTTTAACCGTATTGTAATTTTGACATGAATGGCGTTAATGTAGTTCAAGTTGTATATTATACTCTCCTCACGAATGGGCCAAGGGGTAGATATTTAAATGAGGCAAGGACTTTTAGATTTGGACATCAGGACTCTGACAATTGTTTTAAAGATGATTATATATGGTGTTCTTCAGTTGTGTCTCTGTCATGTTGTCAGGTCAAGGTCTACACGGACAAAAGAAATGGAGAGTAATCCAGTCCCAGGAGAAAAAAATCAACTTGGGATAAGGACATTTTTTTTTGGTCCTCCCTCTTCATGGAATGAACTATGGGGAAAACAGAAACTTAAATGGCTTGGTCTCACTGGTTTTTAAGGGAATGTTTGTAGATGTTCACCTGAATTGTTTTTTTTTTTTTTTCATAAAGGTGTGGGTTTTAATGAGTGCGATCTGGAATTCCGGTAATATGTCTTCGTAGTATACACTGCTGCTTATTGTCTGTCTTTGTTGTTACTTTGTAAAATGTGCTGCTGCCTGTCCTGGCCAAAACATATTTTAAATCTCAATGTAGTTTCCTGTTTTTCCCTGGTTAAACAAGTACCACTTTCCACCGCTGGAGTTGATCCAATCATGCCTGGGTTAACACTGTGGTAACCAAAGGAAAGTTACATTCACCTTACAAATGAAGTTTGAAGAAAAGAAGAATAACAGTACACCTATAGATTTACATGAATTTAGACCTGAGTAGACTGTGTAACTCATGATGGTCTACAATGTCGTCCCCCTATTGATGGCCAACGAATGGCTGCACGCATAGCAGAATTGATTCTGATCAACATGTCTTTAAGTTATCCTTTGTTGACAAAAAAAAACAAAGGAACACTGACATAATTTATGTAAGTACAAGCACAAATCAAACAATACCTCAATTTGCGTTAGCTGAACATTGCAGTTACAAGATGCAGCATGATTACCAAATCAAAAACTTGATAGGTTTGTTTGGAGAGAAAGACCTGTAAAACTCCTTTCTTCTGACAAAAAAGTAATCAGCAAAAACATATTGTGGTGTGATGTCAGTTTTGAACGATAGATTCATATGAGCCACGTTGAGGAGATGCTTAAAGGCATTTAGCAATAGGTCTAACTTCAGACTGATCAGTGACCAAACAAAAAAAAACTAAATTAAAACCTGTGGCACATCTCACCTTCTATGAGTGTCCTCACCTAAGAGGATTGAAGTTGTAATCGAGATGAAGAAGCCCAAAAAAGTTGGTAATTGTCAAAGCTTTCTTGAGCTAGTCAGCCATTTGGAAGAGTTAATACCCAGTGAGCAGGAGACAAGCCCATTAGAGATCCCCTCTTGCAGACAAACTGCTTGGTCTGGGATATGAGCTGGTTGGAAGAGGGGCTGTGTCTGACATGGGCTAATACATGGTTTGGGGACTTACTCACAGAAACAATCTTCATGAGTAATGACAATGAATACATTATCAACCTATTTGGAACAATTTTTGCTGAAGAGTCAAGATTTTCAGGCTTTTGTTTTCAAGCTAAAACAGAGGACATAAGACAAGGTAAAGTGTAACACTTGTTTGCTCATGAGTGTGTGGGTTGGCCTGGACTAAACAGGCAACTAAATGGCATAGTGCTGAACAGCACGACGAGCATGCAAGAGGGATGAAACCAAAGGTCCATCCATTGTCTGCTGCTTATCCTCCAGTCAGGGTCGCGGAGTTGCTGGAGCCTATCCAAGCCGTCATTGGACGAGGACAAGTTGCCAGCCGATCGAAGGGGCGCATATAGACAAACCACTATTCACTCTCTCATTCACAGATCTAGGCAACTTTTGCAATGTATTCCAATTAGCCTCCTGAGTGTTTTTGGACTGTGGAAGGGAAACCGGAGAACCTGGAGGAAACAAGTCAACTCCACACAGAAAGGCCCTGTTTGAATCGATCCGGGGTCCTTCGTGCTGTGAGGCAGAAGTGCTAACCACTGCGCCGCTGAAAGGAACTTATCTCCCATAAATGTGTTAGTGTACTGAAGTTCATTCCCCTGGAGGACAGTATTTGTAAATTCCATGGGGACAAAAGGCCGGTAAGCCAATTTCTCTCCCGGGTTTTACCGCAAGGTTTGAATATAACTTTCATTGTTTCATCAAATGATTCTATGAATCTTAATGGAAATACCACATTATAATTAAGAAGTGAACAGCTGAAATTCACATCCGATTTTGAAAAACTTGACTGAATTGCAGTTAATGTTTTAAGGCATTCAGAGACCACTGTCTTAAAGTTTAACAGGACTATTTGCAAGGGTGCGTAATCAGGTCCGCAAAGAAAAAAAATGATCCGACAGTCACATTTTTCCGCCTCACTAAAAGAACACAAACACGGCATATTAAAAAAAATCAGGTCTTTTAATTCCTCAGCCTCCCATCATTAAGCCCATATTATTAAATCTCTGTTTTAAGTTACATATTTACATCAGCATTCAAGGCCCTTCACAGAATGCGTTATGACAGAAAAATCTATTTACAAATTAGGAAACATTGCATAAATGATCATTAAGATGCACAACCCCTTTTACAGTAAAAACGAGCAAAATCATGTCTCCACCATAAGCTTCTTCTTTTTCTTGCTGATATCATTTCCATCCGTTTCTGAGAGACTTGAGCAGTTATCAACACAGATAAATAGTCAATAACTAAATTGTATGTGGGAATCATAATCGAGGCGGCCAGTTCAACAGTTAAGGTAAAGATTCTTGAGACAACTGAAGCTAGAAAGTACTATGAAGTACACTTAGACTTGCCACTTTGACAGATGAACTAACTAATGTCATGTATTTCTTGTCTCCATTGCAAGAATGAAGCCTCTTGGCTGTTGAAATAAGCAGCATGCCCTGCAGCCAACACATCAGCTACCCACGATTTGGGTCGTGGGATAAGCTCCCAGCAAGCTTGAATTAGGCAAATTACAGCAAAGGTTGCAGATCTGCAACTTTCCTTGCAAGTTTAATTCCATCAGGAGTCTTTGGTCAAAACAAGTCTTCAAAGATGAGAACCATTATCCTTAGCATACGTAATGGCTTCTAATACATCTCATTGTCTGCAGAGTAATATCAAGTCACTCCAAGAAAAAAAGAGCAAACTTGACAAAAGGATAGTTACTTTTACTTTTGAATCTCTGCATTTCAAAGTATGTACTAAACAAATTGTGTAATATCACGTTTGCTTCAGTCAGGATGCAATAAGAATAGAGTGAAGACTAAATTAAGATTTATGCAAATTGTATTGGCATTACCTTTTTGAAATCTTTTGCATGTCAGTCCTTAGATTCGGCTAAATAATAGGAGAAAAAAAAAATCAGTCCATTAAATAATTACTTCAAGCAAAAAATGACACTCAAAAAGGTAATGCTCAGTAGCTTGGTTGCCGGAGGTTAAAATGAGTAATTTTCAACCGGGGCTTTGGTGAGAGTAAATGAAAAGCAAGTACACTGAAAGTACTTGCTTTCCTACTGACTGACTCGAAACTTTGTTGTCCATGTCTGACAAGCTCCTGAAATTAAAAGGGAAATGTTCTTGAGAATTTACCCGGACCAAGGGAGATAATTGCATGTCTGAGAGTTGATGTCTGGGGCATGAAATAGGAATGACTGTAGGTTCAGAGTGACGTTACAGAGACATCTTGATGTTATTGAGAAAGTGTGCTAAGACCCCCGTTCTTTCAAATCTGCAACAAACTTTGCAAACTTCCATAGCATTTTTTGTTTGTAGATCATAATGGATATTACCACTGATGATCAACCAAGGGGGTGGGGGGGGTACACAACAGCAATTCGCACTTACAAAAAACCCCCAGACCCAAAACAAAGCAGTTGTTTAGGCAAGATGATATTGTCAGCTAACTACAACTCTGCTTAAACTGGTTCTATACAAAGGCACAACAGGATAATGCTCACTCACCAAGGTCTTTATAACTTAACAGACGTGAAATAAATGAAAAAAGATGCTAATTCCTAATTGTGCAGGCACAAAGTGCCCAGCATGATATTATCAAGATGCAAACAGGAGGTAAGCCTTGGAGTTTTTATTTTATGTGTGTGTATGGGGGAAATCAACACACTGAAAGTTTGTACAAGATTAGAAGGAACTGGAAATTACTGGAAAATAACAGAATTGTAAGGATTCAAAACGGAATTGAGTGTTATCTTAGGATGATTCTTCCCAAGAGTTTGTGAGACAGGGGTTGCCTGAATTGACATCCTGAGTCTGTCAGTAGAAAAATAAAAAAAATAAAATCATTAAATCAATATTCTGGGGATAATTTTACTTATTAAGTACTTTACTTACTAAGCATTTTTTCTCTGGACTGACTGCAAGACTCATCGTCTCCAAAAAATCCAGGGTCAATACCAAAATTATCATTTGTGAAACTGAACTTGCAATGTTGACAAACCAACTACTGTTTTTTTTCTTTGTGAATGTTTCAAGTAAACCATGAATTGTGAGAGGAAATCTAATTTTTTTTTTTCTCAAAATCATCCAGGTCTTGATCTTTGACCAAAAAAGCCCGTCACTGGAGTGCTATGTGAAATAAACAGATACAATTCAAAAATGTCTTTGACTTGACCTTTTTGCTATGTGTGCCTCTTCATACCTTTAAGTCCAAAATAACAAATATATATTATAACCTATCTGTCAAGGTTGGCCTTGTTATCCAAACTGATAGTAAAAAACTAAATTGTAGTGTGATTTTAAGAATCTGATTGTTCCATTACAGCAGAGAGGGCAAAGAAAATTAAACTGACAGCCCCGCCAAAAATATTTTCATTATGACTATTTTTTTTGTCTTTATATTTTTTTAAATCATTTTTTTACTGACTGAAAACTACCTTTCAGCATATATGGAGACACTTCAACTGGTTTATTACGTCTGTAATAAAAACGAATCCTCTATCACCAAAAAGGACTCTTTGGTAAGTGAAAAAACAGTTGATTGAAAACGTCTAGTAAATGCATGACTCAAAAGTACTAGAGTTGGTTTCATTAAATTCCAAAATCAATATAAGGGGTTTAGAAAAGACCTGAGAGCCAACAAGAACAAATAAAAAACACCATGTAAACTGACACAGAATAGACAAGCAGCTTGAGCTTCCATACTAACAGTTCTTGTGGCATCCAAGTGTCTCTAGAAGACAAGCTGACAAAGGCATCTTTTGGCTTTCATCAGCTGATTCTCCTCCACCCGGTTCGAATCTCGAATCTCTTCAAAGGACAGGCCCTGTATATGTAAACTAAGAGCATGGATGTATTGCTCGGTGTTTTTTCATTAATGTTTATGTTCTCATTCAGTTATTATCCCTCTCAGGGATCACAGTGGTATCCTTAATAAGACTTGTTCGATCTTCATACAGCCACGATGTTGTTCATCTCCCATCTTTGAGTAGTTTTACTGTTGTCACAGTCTGATATAAACACTTTGTGGAGCAAGTCAGAGCGGTCTAGACATTTGCCTGTAAAAAGAACACAGATAAACATAATTACTATCAAACAAAGAAAGTACGTGAGAGTAACATTGTGATAATACAAAATGCAACAATAATTGCAGGAAAAACAGGAAGAATATGTATATCAAATGTGAACGTCAACCAACTGTGTGTCTTGGGACTATGAACTGAGGAATTTGAGACTGGATTCATTGACGTTTCGGAGCAGTCCTTTAGCATGTTTGCAGGATAAGGGGCAAATATAATATAGTGAATTTAATAAAGATAATAGATTGATGTTTCCAGTCATTTTCAAAAAAAGTTTTGTCAGAAGTTAAGGTTGTGGGAGAAAAAACGGAAAAAGAAAAAACAAGTTCATCTGTTAGTGCTTCTGCTGCAACTGCAGGATCTCGACCAGCCTCGTCATTGCATACAACAGCACTCCATGTTTATGTTCAAGGTTTACATTCAAGGTAATTGCAGCATTTTATTGTGTTTTATGCTTTTGCATTTTGTGTTGTATTTTGTATTAAAAATTTAACTAAGAATTAAGTTATACTATGCCAGTGCAGGCATTATATCAAAGCAGCAGGACTTAGAATATCAACCGTTCATTTCTTTCATGTTTTTTCCCCCTTCAAAACATGGCTAATGGTATAAATAGGTATACTGAAAATGATGATACATAGAAATGACAAATAAAGTGCACATCTAAAAATTTCTCATTCATAAACTGTTACGAAATTCTTAATATCTGAACATTCTGTCAGTGTGAACAAATGTTTTTGTGTGAATGATGAGCACATTTACCTGTTGGTACATGTGTAAACCGATGGAGGTCCTAGAAATATGGCAAGAGAGAAAAGGGTGTGGGTGAGTGTACGAGTGATCGAAGCATTGTGTTCAATCCATACTGTAGTCAGCAATAGGCACTGAAAGCAAGTCACCTTGAAGTACTTCCATTCGGTGTTCTGGTTCTGGTCACAATGTGTGATGATAACAGCAGAATTATCACTTCCTCTGGTCAAGCACTGGTCATACTGGATTAGCTGATTAGCTTCATTGATACGGAACAACTACAGAAAAATACACACGCACGTGCAAACACACAGAAACAGGAAAAGGGGGAGTAAAATTCAAAGAAGAAATTAGTGCTGAGTTTCAGTAAACCGGGGAAGGAAGGGTTTCATGAAGCAGACCAACTACCTAACCTATAACCAACTGCTTTTTTTGTTTTTGTTTTTTGTGTGCTATCCATATGTAAATGTGTATGTGTGTGTATATATATATATATATATATATATCTCCTGTTTTCTTTTTCTTTTCCCTCTATTGTTGCTGCTGCAACACCCAAATTTCCGCTATGGGGATCAATAAAGTATTATCTTATCTTATCTTATATTTTATTTTATTTCACTGACCCCGACGCCTCTTCCTGCAAGCTGCAAGCATAGAGGGTGGATGCTGTTTGTTGTACAAGTAATCCTAGAATTTCTCTTTCATATTTTACCCACGTTAGGACTGCCTATTATCCATGCATATTTATTTATCCCGCATACAGAATTGTCTGGGTGCTGGAGCCCGTCCCGGCTGACAGTTGGCAGGGTGCATACTGGAATGGTTGCCAGTCAATCACAAGAACATATATAAAGACAAAGGATCAAGAACTCTCATTGAAGCTATGGACAATTTAGTGTTGATTGTAAATTCTAACTGGTCCAGGTGATTGACAATACCCAATATTTTGTCAATAGGCAAACTAGGCATATGCAAAAACCTCAGAAATGTTGGCCACCAAACACATACTTTCTCAAACATAAAAACAGAAATATTCATGCACTTGCTGGAAAAATAAAACAACATTCAGGGAATTGCTCTTGTCTAGTTTACCTTGCAGGCATGGAAATCAGATGAACTCAGGTTGCTTTTCACTCTGGAAATTTACCTTGTCTATCTCCAGCATTTTTTTAGCAGAGAGGACAGATTTGTCTTAAGTACCAATAAATTTTCTCAAGTTGTGGTACCATCGTACCTCGCTATAGTTATAGCCACTAGAAGCCAGAATATTGTTTAGTGATTGGTCAATGTTGACAAATCCTGGGAATATTCCTGGCAAACAGAGAAGGACGTGCAACAAATACTTTTCACTATCTTTTCACCCACAATGACCCTTGATTTACCTGGTTACCGCCCATCCTGTGGCATGGACCGATTTCCACATTGCCTCCATTGGTATGTCCCATACTATCAATGCAGTAGCTGGTCTCAAAGCCTCGGATCTGTGGATACGCATGAACCCACACAAACAAACACGTACAGATAGAGACCGAGAGAGAGAGCGCGATAATGCTGATACTCATAAAATGTCAATGACTACCAAATTTGAAACACTTGGCAATCATTCACGTGTGTGTGTGTGTGTGTGTGTGTGTGTGTGTGTGTGTTCACCTCTCCCCATTCAACGTTTTTGGGAGGAAGGGGGTAGTGTAGTGGAATGTCATATGCAATTTCCTCCATGAACCACTTGAAGCTCTTACATCGATGTTCCTCCCTGAAAAAGCAATAAATTGAAAGCTTTTGATTTCATTGCTGGTTATCTGACAGTTTGGCAGAAAGTCACTCATTAAATCACTGAAAGTTTCAGCATATTTAACTTTACTACAAGGCTACCTGTAATCCATGGTACCTATAGGTTGAAGCAAGGTAAAATTGACAGAAGTTGAACTGAACTTGAAATTTATGACTGACTATGTCCGTCTGTACTTGCTTTGAAGGTTTATCTGAAATAAAACTCAAACTTTAACCTTTTAGAAATCATTTTTGTAAGATTTCTATTTGCTTTTAGATCTGATTTAGTAAAAATATCAATTAAACGCATTTCCATGTATAGCATAACTGCCCAATAGCATTTCATTTTGGTAAGTAGGTAAGTTGTTATACATGAAGAGTTAAAATTATGGATGGATAAAAAGGAAAATAAGATTAAGACAAAATTTCAAATCAAATTTGAAATCGTATTCATTCATACCTGAAGCGCTTGAGTTCACTGATATCTCCATAGGCTAGAGTGAGTGTTTCAGGACGACTGGCATAGAAGTAGTCCTTGTATTCATCCCACCACACCTCCACAACACGAACATAATTCTAGAAGCACAAAGACAGATATGCACAGCTGCAAAAGATCAAATGAAATATTTTGGAGGTCTGCCCTCAAACATGGTAATGACTGATTTTAACTTCTGCAAATAAAGTAAGCTGTGAAGTAGAATTATTCAAAACCAACACCCAATATAAGTTTTCAGTGGCTTCAAACAACAACTCGTTCAAACTTCAACACCTCCAACAAAGCAAATAGTCACAAACGTGAACATTTGGGCACCACACCTTCAAAGTGGGTGAGGAGCCAACATGTGCAGGTGGAGGGTTGCCTTGCCATCCATGAAGTCTGTAGATATGGCCAACACGAGAGCATGGTACAAACAGCAACTGGCCACCACACTGCCAAATCTACATTAAGATATTATTGGAATGTCAATATTAATGTACTAATATTCTGAAAAAAAATGTATGTGAGGCCATTCCTTGGCAGACTGAATGAACAGATTATGTCCTACCTTGTAAGATATTTCAAAATTCTCTCCACCCCAAATCTGAAGTCCAGGATCATAAAGACCCAGCTCAAAGAAGAAGTCTCTTTCTATAGCAAAGAGACCCCCAGCCATGGCTGGTGACCTAGAGAAGGAAAGACAGACATATACAAAAATACCTCATGCTCATACAGATGCATTCTATGTACTGTCCTATGCAACACTCATCATGTTAGTGTTTTTCAGCTAATAATGAAAATGTAATTGTCACTGTTTTCAAGTTGGACTGATTTTTTTTTTTACATTTATGAATTTCTGTCTAATTATAGCCTTTACTTCAAACATTGACATTTCGAATTTAAAGGCTCAATCTATGATAATGCATTGAAAATCATTTGAGCTATCACATTCAGCAAATATTTCACGATAAGCAGTTTTAATATTGTCTATGTGTAAATTATGTGAATAAGATAAAGTGAGAGAGGAGACTGGGATAAAGATATTGCAAGATGTGATTATAATATCATAGACTGAACCTTTAAAAAAACAGTAATTGATTGACAAAGAAACAGATGACAAAAAACAAGCAAAAAAAAAACAGTGAAAGCAAAGCTGCAGGGGAAAGAAGCAAGACACGTTGAGTGGAAAAGCGATGAGAAGGTGATGGTGCCCCAGGTCGAATCAAATTCACACCAGAAGCTACCCTCAGACCCATTACTCCTAAGGCTTCATTTCTGTCAGACAAGTTACAATCATTTTGAGGATAATGACAGAACCTTCTCCCAAGCTTGCTGAAACGACTGCACAAAAATGTGTCGATATGTCAACACCACAAAACAATGGCTCATTTAACTCCAAATATAGGAAACATGAAAGTGCAGAGGCAGTAAGGGCAGTAGTCAGTATACACCATCAGCACCAGCAAATTCTGGTGGTCAGTATATCCCTTGAAACAGTAAAGTAACTTTTCTCAGAGCCCAACTTACCCAACTAATCACAGTTGGGGTTAAAACAGAATAGCAGCATCTGATCTTGATGAATAATAAACATTTCACACCAGAATAAAATACCAAGTCTCAACACAAAAATGTGACATTAGAGATATTTTGGTTGAGGTAGATGCTGTAAAAATAAACAAAATAAATAAAAAGTAGTGGCCATGTTTGATTGTGTTCCCATGAATGACATAATCACTTTATTATCAAATATTTATTGTTGTATAGTTGTATATAGTTATATATTATAGTTGTATTTAGTGTAAAAAAATATTATATGCCTCTCATAAAAATACATTTTAAAGTATGTGGCTTTCATGGCTCTCTCAGCCAAAAAGGTTCCCGACCCCTGACCTAGGTGGGAGAAAGAAGCAGAAAAACTATAGGTGGCGGGCAGCAAATACCTGCCCTATTTGTTTTGGACTGGATAATATTGGTTATATTTCAAATTGTCCCTACTACCATTTTTGGAAGGTTTCATGCCTAGTGTGGCAGAATATCTACTCAATAAAGGTCACCGGATATACATTAAATACGCTGTGCTCATATGTTCTGTTCTGTGAAATAAGTCCATGTGAATTAAGAAATTGATATTTCCTGTTACATCTCTTTTTTCGAGATATTGTTGCAAATTAGAAGGTTTTGTCCGGTATCTTGGTCAGGTTAGTGATCAGACATTTGTTTTTTTTGTACCTATATGGCTCAGTACGTGTATTTCTGAGTTGTTTTTCTCTGTCTCCCAGAGGAACTCTCTTCCAGAGCATGCTCCAATCCCAGGCTCCTCTAGCGAAGCCATCCTCATCTCCTCCACCCTGTGGCTCGATGGTGTATTCCTGGCCATGGATGGAGTCGATCAGAGGCACCGTGCACACCGTTCTGACAAAGTGGAAGTGGGAAGGGGACCATGCATTGAAGATGCATGTATGTGAGTGTGGAAGGTGCAAACACATACAGTAAAGCCAATGAAAATAAATGGGGAGGGACATCAGCAACCACAAAAAGCCAGACAGTGATTGACAAGACAGGTGAGACAAAGACATGGGAGATGGAGACACAGAACAGGAATGAATGTTAGGATGCTGTCTGCCATGTGGGTACCGATATGGCTGGGTGGTATGTTTTCTTGAGGCCTTCTCCCTCTCGCTAAGAGGTACTCTTTTCCATAGTAGGCTCCAATCCCATGCTCCTCTAGCCAGACCATCCTTATCTCCACCCTGCTGAGGCTCCATAGTGTACTCATTACCATCAATATAGTCTATGAGAGGAACTGTACATACCGTCCTACACACACACACACACACACACACACACACACACACACACACACACACACACACACACACACACACACACACACACACACACACACACACACACACACACACACACACACACTTTATCTGAATTTCCATGATACTCTGCAATAAACGTGGTTGTTCAACGTCCCTAATAGCAAGTCAATGAATTCAGTTACAGGGCTTAAACTGTCTCAGAGACAAAAACAGTACTGGTGAACACATATCCAGTGTCACTGCAAAATGAAGAAGTTGCATTAGAAACCATCTACAGTTACACATACACATCATGATAGTACCTGTAAAATACTATTGCACCATGGTAAATTATTATATTGTAGAAGAAGTGGTTACATTTATTCCTTGCTACTGAACAATTTAACACATGAAATATAGCATTTTCAATACATACATAAAGATCACTCTTTGTGCTGTTCCCTGAGGTGTAATTGTTTTGGCATGATCTCTATTTAGAAAAAGTGATTTCAAATGTCTTGTCTCCTTGCAACCATACCCTACAATACTATATAGTTTTGGCATTATTTTGATGTTCTTATTGCAATTAAAAAACTGTGAACAATTGGTCGCTATGATAGACTACAAAGAGAACGCTATGAAAGTCACAGAGATATTTCTGCGCCTGAAACTTATCGGTGCGTATTAAGCCGTATCAGGTGTGTAATGACCACGGCCTCTTAAAATAACATGCAAAAATGTAATAATAAATTTTGACCACTGGATCAGACACAAGGAATGATCTATATAAAGAACAATACCAGTTGCATTTAATTCCAGCATTTTTCATCTTACAATGGCCATTGTGGCTCTTGTAAATCTAAGTGAACGGGCAGGATGATCACAATGATGAGAATTCATAAATTATTTGTGAGAGCCAGTGCCTTTTTGGTAACCTGTGGTCCGCAATGAAATTAAAATCTAGGGATTGAGCTGTGACACGGACAGAGGTCATTTACAAGTGTTACAAGCGGCTATGCAAAACAAGATCACCTTTTATGTTTTTATTGTTGTTGTTTTTTCTAAAAAAAGAAGTGCCCTTGCTAATTGGTGATTGTGGCATGGAAGACAAAGTTAATTCTTGTGGGAAAATAAAATTGCTCTGCCTTTAGAGTCTGAAACATCAATATAGTACCAGACTATACTTGAGGGTTTTTTAATGATGTAAAAACAGAAAAGTAAAAAAATGCATTGTAACTTTAAAACATTAAGAACATACTGAAAATGAACTAGACCAAAATGGACTTCATGAATGGGGCTGAATATGTCAACATGCATGTTACCTGTCTTCTGAAATAGGAGCAACCAAAGGAGGATACCAGTTGATTCCAACTTCACAATGAGCATCTAGGTAGATCAGTACCTATAAAGCAAGCAAATGCTTGGGTGTCAGCATGACTATACATTTCAAAAGAATGACAGTATAAGATTGAAAATGAGGTTCAGGGGGGCAGAGGCCAGTGTCTATTTGAGAGTCCCAAGCCTAGAAAAATGCAGAGGGGTGCACGAGGAAGGGTATCCGGCGTGATACTTATGGCAAAACCAAATATGAAAATCAAACCTACGACTTCGGACAGCACGTTAGGTGTTTTGGAGATAAGGTCAGAGAGGCCAGACTGAGATGGCTTGGATATGCAGAGAGGGGGGATAGTGGGTATATTGGTATCAGGCTGTTGGGGTTGGAGCTGCCAGGCAGCAGGCCGAGAGGAAGAATAAAGAGAAGATCTATGGATATAGTGAAAGAGGCATGAAGCCAGTTAGAGTGACAAGCAGATACAGAGAATAGGGTCAGATGGAGGAGACTGATTTGCTGTGATGAGCCCTGAGGGGAGGAGCCAAAAGTAAAGGTAGAAGAGGATTGTGTTTAGTTTTTTTAGTTTAAAAATTCCCATTATTCAAATGCTGGGATTTGACAGGAATACATTGAATGGGAACATGCAAAGGTACTCAGTCTAGCTCAATGGCAGTGGATCAACTCAAAACGAGAACTCCAAAGTTCTGCTGTGTCTGCAGTGACTCGGCCTCCAGGTAGCCTCAAACAGACCATCAGCTTTCGCTGCGCAGTAGATCTTTCTAGGTGGATTAAGGAGGATTTGGGGGCATCAATAACCTTAGGATGGAGGAACCGGGACTGATAAGAGCTCCCTTTACCCTTTCCTGGAGGAGGGTGCCGGGTTCCAGTCTCCTCGTCCTCCTCCCCAGCAAGGCCTCAGCGGCGGCGCCTGTGCCTTCACCCAGCCCTTCCTCCATATTCCAAATTTCAGATTCAAGATTTTTGATTACCTCTTTTGTTTTGGCTGAGGAGTGAGACGTGTGCTGCTGACAGAGCAGACATGTTCACTCTCTCTGCACCGATGGTCAGAGCGTATACACTGACTAGACCAGGGGTCGGCAACCCACAATGTTCAAAGAGCCATATTGGACCAAAAAAAAAAAACTGATCTGTCTGGAGCCGCAAAACTTTAAAAGCCTTATATAAACCTTATATGAAGGCAGAAACAGACTGTAAGTGTATATTAGCTATAATTGCCTACTATCAAAATAAGTAAGTAGTAGTCATGTTTCTGAAGTCTGAAAATAGGTGCTCTGATATTTTAGCGAATGAATCCTTCAAGTCGTCACCATCCGGGAACGCTTTTCCACGCTTTATTATCTCTCGGGTTGCAACAAAACTTGCAGCAGTGGTGGACTTTGGAGATCCAGTCCACTCCTTAAATCTACCTTTGCGCTCTGCGATTGCAGTACTTCTGGAGAAATTAGAACTTTTTCCCTCACTCCCGACTGGGTGGTCGCTGCAGATTCAGCACGCCTTCCCTGGAAATGTCTTTCCAAATGACTCTTTCAGTTGTTAGACAACTTCTCAATACAAAGCAAACATTCAAGCAATCCTTCCGCATTGGCAATGAAAGAAAATGATTGGGTCCGTTCTTCCGTGAATCCTCTGTTCTCATCAGCTATCTTTCCCTTTTTCCCTTTTTCCCTTGCCACACCCACCAGTTTGTTTACGACAGCCACCTGCCCGGCACTAAGATGCAAATCTTTGTTGACAGAAATGTTGACATTTAATATTTATCATGCACATTTTTACAGCATTGGAAAACGTTAAGTTGTTTGTCCTCCTACAGAAACCATATCAAAACAAAAAACTATATCCATTTTCATACATTTTTGAAGAGGCTCCAGGGTAGCAGCTGGGGGGGGGGGGCTAAAGAGCCGCTGGTTGCCGACCCCTGGATTCGACGAAAGAAAGAAAGAATCTGCTATTGTTACCCTCACAATAAGCAAGTGGCCCTTCGCTGCCCCAGCAGAAGACAGACAAACTGCATCAGCTGAGGCCTTGAGGAGGGTCGCTACACCTGCACTCTTGGTGGTTCCGTGGCTGAGGTAATAGGGTCCATCCAACCATAAACCCCAGTCTACCTCATCCTTCTCAACAGTGTGTGTTTCCTGTAAAAAGAGCACATTCAGCTCTTTCTGCAAACAGATCTCACAGATCGGTGCTCTCTTGTTTCTATCTCTTCCGCCATTGATGTTCAAAGAGCCAGTCCTAAGAAATGGCATGGATGGGGGAAGAGAGACTGGAATGATGTACAACAGGGCGAGAGTGATACATGATCTTTTACTTCCTTGTCCTTGCAGTTTTGCCTTTCGACTTCCTCCAAAGTGTGACCTGTTTCTGCAGCCGGTACTGTTTCTTTTCATCCAAAGGGTGCAGATTTTCCAGTTTGCTAAGTGCGCTGACCGATTTGATAAACTTCTCAGTATCACGAAAGTAATCAGAGACATTATGGAGGAAGCAAACTTATTTCCAGCTCCAAGACAAGTGCCCCCGGCCACGGCGGGAGCCTGCGACACCATCGTTCCGCCGTCAGTAACCGGATTGCCCTCCGATTCTGGCTTCCTGTGCGGACAAGTAACATGTTTGTGGCTCACATCCCCACACTCAAAGCATTCCATTTGCGCTGAACTGCCAAACACCATATAGGAGGCATCTCTATACTTCACCCTGAATAAGACCTCCAGGGTCTGTGATGACACCTCCAGAAAAATGAAACCCTGGTTCCTCAGGGACTGAACATGCTTTAGCCTAGGATCTTTGCACAGCAGGCTTACTGTTTTAAAGCCACTGGCCAACTTTCCAACCTTTTGAAGTTCATTTTCCGACAGTGCGTTTGGAATGAATGGCGGTACACCGGAGACGGGGATCTGCATCAAGCGGACAGGGGGGGGGGCGCCTGCACAAAGGTATCGCCGATGACCACTCCGCTAGCAATCAGCTGTTGGATGAGCGCTTCGGGCTTCAGGAAGGCGACATCAGATTTTCATGTCCCACCTGCTCGCTGACTGCAAGCAGTATTCCCTCAACGAAAACCGTGCTGTCAGGCGGCATTATCCATCAGGGGGGTGGGCTCGGAGCACGGCATGTCTCCGGTTAAACCAGCACCGCTGGGCAGGTGCTTGGGCGCAAACAATCGAATAACGCAATCAAACAGTCACGAATGTGAACAGAACACTGCAGACAGAAAAGAAACTTAAAAACTAAGTACAGATACGGGAAAAGGTTAGTGCAAAAGTGACCAAAATGGCCCAAAAAGACGCTTTCAATCTCTGCATCCCTCTCACACATCCACACTGGAAGACGAAGACGAAGACAGCGTAAGATTCACAGTTAGTTAAGGCCACCACTGAAAGGTTCATTGTTCATTTCTATGACAAACCGGGGAGAGAATATAACAATTCGATATTGAAACAATATAACAGAAATACCTGTCCTTTCGTAGCCTTCTTGGCTCCAATACTTCGTGCCTGGATAAGACCTTCTCTCTTCTCATTTCTGAAGAGCTTAACAAGGCCATTCCACTGCTTGATGTACTCCTCCAAACGTTCCTTCAGATGAACTTTACAAAGAATATATCATGCGCTCAACAATAAACTTTTGTTCATATACCATAAACTGTGGACTGAACTTACAAAGGCACCATTATGAAAGGTAAGCCACGCGTAAGCAATGGTAACTTGTTTTCAGATCTGACCCAAAACTCTTCATAAATTAATAAATAATGAATGTAGTATTTCAAACTTTTCATGTATATGCCATGGGTCTCATGTTTCCATTTTCAGTTTTGACATTTTTGGCAGAAGACAGTGACACAATAGATTTTTCAGGCCTTCAGAAATTAACGAGACACAGGCAATGAGGCAAAACAAATACTGACTTAGTTTCTGAACTGTGACTTTTTAAGATTCAAAAATGAGGGAGGATCTCACCCAAAGACCTCCAGATTGACAAATAACAGTCCAAGCAAAAACACAGGTATATAGGAAACATTCTCTGTGAGCTGGAGCTCACAGAGAATGTTTCTCTGGTAACTGGTAACTCTGGTAACTGGTGCTTAAAAGTGACAATGAGTGATTTACACTCTTCAGACTGCAGGCAAAACGGGTTCCTTTCTGATTTTCCGGGGCATATCATCTCAGCAATGTTGGTTCTTACATCCCTACCTTTATTGCTGAAGTCATCTATCATCACAATCTCAGCCAGGAATTTTCTGGGAGTCCTCTTGATCACACTGTGGACAGTTCTCATTAATGTAGACCAGCCTTCATTATGGAAGACTATTACCACACTGGAGGTTAGCAGTCTCTCATCATAGTGCCAGTACTTGCATCTAAGTTGTGGGAGAAGATACAAGACAAACATCAATATGAAGCTTTTGAAGAAACTTTCTTGTATCTGAGCAATCCAATACATTTATTGCACATTGATGTAGTTACATGAACACTAGACTTCTGCCAAAACTCAAAATTTACATATTTACACCATACAAATCATAAGCTAATTGTTGTGAATTTTATGAGTGTAAAATCCCAGGGATGAGTAATAAATGGAAAATGACTAAATTGCCTGTGTTTACAGCTTATCTTTTCATAAACTATTTTTTTAGATGTGTAAAACAGCCGTGCGTATACTATATGTATAGCTGTATAGAGTGAAGAGTTGAATTATTGTTGTTGATGGTGAGTTTAATTTGCATAAATGGAATTGAGATTCGTTTTCATTATCTATTGTTTGTACTGCTTGTCCTCAACCTGTGTAGACAAAGCAATTTCAAAGCTAACAATAAAAGAAAAAGATGGAGACAGAGAAAGGAAAATTAAAGATTTGTCGCAGTTATGTTCAACATATCTTTCAGTGTTTCCTAGGCCTTTCTCAGTACCCTGGCTCATGTGCTTATGCACTCGCAAAGGAAAGAAAATAGTTTATTACAGTGTAAGACAAGGCATCAGCAATGGAATTCTAACTTTAGGAGGGTGGAAAGATCCTGTGATACTGAAAGATACAGCTGAGGTGATGCATTTGTTTAGGGCATACCAATCATCATACATCTTTATACATGTGTCCCTCAGTGAAAAAAGTTTTGGACATCTTTGGATTAGGTCACGTACTGATATTTTTGAGGTAGGAACCTTTCCATCTGAGGAATTATTGTTTTTAGGTGTGTGTGTGATATGTTTGGATATACACAGTGTACTATTTCTTTGAAGTAATAGACTACACCTAGTATATGAAACTATATCTAACCGACTTTGTGTTTTATGTCAATACTCATAAACTCATCAAGCATTTGAACACGATTATCTTTTTTCGATCTTTTCAGATGATGGGGACGTTATTTTCATAACAAAAGCTTTTTATACATGATGGGTTTTGATGAGGGTTTTTTTATTGTGTTCAGAATATGGTTGGATGCAGTTGCCTCATTCTAATTGTTTTTTCAGTTTAAAATCCTATTAATTGTTTTTGTTTTAATTCAAACAGACTTTCTTGGTTTGAGGCTGAGCTTCCTTTGTAGCTGTGTATATAATATATATAATAATAGATAATAATAATAGAAAGAATTGAATGGTGTACAGATAATTAAATGTGACAATGCATGGGGAAATGAATAGTACTTTCGGGTGAAAGGTATCCCCCTAATGTTAAAAAAAAAAAAAAAAAAGAAATCAAAGCTAGTTTATTGATTTCGTGTTATCTTGTTACTTTTCCTGATATTCTTAGTTTTAGTGTTGTATCAATAAGCAAATATATCCAACTCATATCTTGCTGTCCAGTTTTCCTGATTAGTGTCGAGAGAAGAGTGAAACATTTAAATAAATTGGATTTTAATTAATCACATTGGAAATAAGTGCACTGTAAAGATCAAAATTAAACAGCTTGGTTATTTTCATCCATCCATCCATTGTCTACCGCTTATCCTACTCGGGATCGCAAGGGATGCTGGAGCCTATCCCAGCTGCCATTGGATCAGAGCTGGGTTAGGATAGGATAGGATAGGATAATACTTTATTGATCCCTATAGGGGAAATTTGATTGTCACAGCAGCGCAACAATAACATTATCAATAAATGGTT
This sequence comes from Fistularia tabacaria, assembly GCA_901007705.1. Lineage (NCBI taxonomy): Eukaryota > Metazoa > Chordata > Actinopteri > Syngnathiformes > Fistulariidae > Fistularia > Fistularia tabacaria. The sequence continues at coordinate 17,373 of CAAKHD010002690.1, read as the reverse complement.
ATGAGTGTTAATCGACATAAATATCAGAGACATTCAAAAGGGCAAAGGCAACAGCAAGGATAGGAATAGATAGCAGAGTGAAATGACGAGGATAAAAATAGGTAAAAGGTAAACAAAAAGACAACAAGGATAAACGTAGGTGACATAATGACAACACCAAAGAAAAAATTAGATGAACAGGATGAAGACATGGTATGTGTGAATAAGTGAGGTAGTGAGGTAGTGGTAGAACAGATGCACCTCCTGCTCATCAGAGTTGTGTGCTGTCCAGACCGCTGTTATATAGTGTAATAGCCGTGGGCACAAGGAGCGTCTGTAGCGTTTGGTTCTGCACCAGGGTGGGATGACCCGTTGGCTCAAGGAGCTGACCATCAGCCACAGCTTGTCATGCAGGGGACGGGAAGGATTTTTCCAGGATAGCTCCCAGTTTGTCCTTAACCCTCCCCACTGCCACAGATTCAAGAACTTCTGGAGGTGGCAGACATGGAGTTGTGGCGGAAGTCGGATGTGAAGAGGGCGAAAAAGAATGGAGACAGGACAGTACCTTGGGGCACTCCTGCGCTGCACATCACGGCCTCAGACACACAGCCGTCCACCCTGACATGCTGCGGCCGTCCTGCGAGGTAGTCCAAGATCCAGGCAGTGATGACAGGGTGAAGTTGTGTAATCAGCTGCCTGTCCTTAAAAAGGGTGGGTTGGATGCTGTTGAAGGCACTGGAGAAGCCAAAGAAAGTGACTCTCACAGTGCTTCCTGGACCCTCCAGACGGGACAGGGCCCTGTGTGTGAGGAATATGATGGCATCCTCCACACCAATGTGCTGCCTGTACGCAAGCTGCAGAGGGACCAGGGAAGCAGATGGCCGTTCCCTCAGGTGCTGGAGGGCAAGCCTCTCAAATGACTTCATGACGTGACGTTAGTGCCACCGGCCTGTGGTCATTCAGAGCACTCGGACATCCTGTCCTCCGAGTGAAAAGAAAGTGGTTGTGCGTGTGTTAATGTTCCAGTGTAAGTTATAGGGGGGTGAGCTGTCTGTGGGAGCAGCTGGTAGGCGGGGGGGCTGGAAGTGACCAGTGTGCTCAGGGGGGTGGGGGGGTGTGGTGGGGGGAGGTTGTCCGTGAGAGCTGCTGATGGGCGGAGGGACGGGCAGGTCGTGGTTGTGTCCGAGTTTGAGGAGATGGGATGGTGAGGCAGGGGGGCTGTAGTTAGAAGATGTTGGTGGACAAGGTGTTGATGGGGGGGAAGCAGAGCCTACATCAGAGCTGTGAGAGGGTGAGGAGGTGGGGGATGGGCTCCAGATCCAACACCGGATCTCACCGGAGTGTCAAACTTTGAGGAAGAGGTTCAGCTCTGCAGCAAATTCAGGGCCACTTTTGGCTCCGGGTGTGGTTTTCCCACAGCCTGCCATCTTCCTCACTTCCCTCCAAAACTCTTTTGTCTTGTTCTGCTCCATCTTAAACTCAACCTTCTCCTTAATGTTGAGTTTTGCCTCCCTCAGCGTCCTCTTCAGCTCCCTCTGGAACGCCCTGAGGGTCTGGTGGTCCTTACCCATGAAGGCTCTCTTCTTCCTGTTGAAAAGGCCTCTGATGTCCTTGTCAATCCATGGCTTGTTGTCATTGAAACAGACCTTTTTGGATGGGACTAGGTTGTCCTCGCAGAATTTAATGTAGTCCATTATACGAGAGAGACCCTCAATGTCGTCACCCAAGTCTTCTTCGAAAAGACTCCTGTCTGTGACATCGTAACACTCCTGCAATGCCGCCTCTAGGGCTTTGGACCGGACCTTCATAGACCTGGTGCTGGCCACCTGCCGCTTCGCCATCGGTGCGTAGGTGGAGTAAAGGTGTACCAGGTTATGGTCCGAGTCGCCCAGAGGGGGGAGGAGAGAAGAGTTGTAAGCATCCCTCACATTGGCATACAGGAGGGCCAGGGTTTTGTTCCCTCTCGTTGCACAGCCTACGTATTGGGTGAAGGTGGGGAGAACGGGAGTGAGAGGAACGTGGTTGAAGTCTCTGCTGACCAGGATGAGAGCGCTGGGGTGACGCGTCTGCAGAACGGCGATCGCCGAGTCACTGGCGCTGACTGCGGCTGCAGACGGGGAACACATGTGAGCACCAAGATGGTGTGTGAGAACTCACGTGGAAGGTCATAGAGGTGAAGTCCCACTGCCATGAACTCCACGTCGGGGGTCCACGCAGAGACCTTCATGGTGATATGACCAGGGTTGCATCATTGACTGTTCATGAAGATATCAAGCCCTCCTCTTCTCTTCTTGCCGCTCTGCCTCCCCTGGTCCGCACATATCATGCTACATTTCCTGTAGACATGCTGGCTGTCGATAAGGGCTGCCAGTTCCTCTGATTTGTTGGCAAGCGACCTTAATTCCCCATGATGACCGAGGGCAGGAAGGGCTTGCATCTCCTGTCTCTCTCGGTCCGCTCGCTCACCTTTGCGCCAGCTCTCCTGCCCCGGCGGGTGGTCCTCCATAGCTCCTCTGGCATGCACAGCGGGGGGGTCTGGATCCTTTCTTCAGATGAAGGAGTTCCTCCCAAGTGCAAGTGATCATTTATATTATTTATCCAACGTTGCAAGGAGGACACTGTTGCATGCAACACAGCGTGCTGGACAAACAGCATCCAGTCTCACACGCAAGAGAGGAGTGGATAAGAAAATAAATAAATAGAGAAAGAGAAGGAAGAGAGGTAGAAATAGTTGACGACTTCCTGGCCATCTTGAAAAAAAACAACATTCTCATCACAGCTCAGTGTTTATCCGTCGCTCCAACTTTTTATTTTGCTACAGTGTGCAGCTGTTAACTTTTTTCAAACTTTGAAACAAGTATTCAACTTTTGATGACCTGTCATGGAAGTAAATAAAACATTTGGTTTTTTGGTCTGATTGAAGTGTCAGTTTTTGAGACTAGATATTAACAAACCATTCTCAATATATATTACAAAGTATTATCTTATCTTAATAACACATTTTTCTCTTCAAAACATGATAACATTTCGTAATCCATGTATGTGCACTTATGTGTTTGTGTGCAGGTAATAGCCATTGTGTAGAATCCATGCTGTCTCATGGGGCCGACCCAAACAATGAATTGTCGCACTTCGGCTCCCCACTGTATGTGAGCTGTCAATACCAGCACACAGCCTGTTCAGAGATCCTGCTACACAGAGGTAAGCCTTTCCCAAACTCTCTCTCTGACACACACAAACAGATGAACACAGTGCTGTGTGAATGTGTTGCGGAGATTTAGATTCATGACCACCACTCCTTTCTGTTTCTATGATAATTTCCCGCCTCATTTCTTCCTGTATCATCTTTTCTCCCCGACGATCATGATTGCTTACCTCTTCTTTCCTCTTGTCTTCTCTGGCATCATATTTTCCTCCCCTCTGCTTCTATCATATTTTCACCTCACCTCTTTCCTCTCTGTGCTGTTGACAGATCTCCTTTTACCCACTTTTTGCACCTCTTATTTGTTCCTCTGTCTATTCTTCGATAACATTTTCTCCTTTCTCCCTCCCTGTTTTCTTAGTTCCTTGTCTCCTCTACCCGCATATCACCTTTCTTCTTTGCCCACGTATCTTTTTTCTGTCCTCTCTTCCTCTTTTGTCTTCACTTTGGTCTCTCTAGTCTTTTTTATTTCTTTTGTCATCCATCTTCTTCCCTGTTCCTTTCCCATTTATTTTCCAGTGTCCTTTATTACTCATAGTTTTGGGGGGGACAACGGGGCTCAGTGGTAAAAGTGGTTGTCTTGGAAGCAATTTTTCCTAGTTTTTTCCTTTAGCTCCTCCGAGCCTGTCAAAGTGTTGAGCAAGACATGGAACCTCTAAATGCTCAGGCTGCCCTGGGCTCTTGGTTGATCCACAATGGGTCAAATGCAGAAGACAGATTGGCTTATATTGTGCTGTTTTATAACAGAATATGACAAGATAAAGGGTTTTCTTTCTTTCTACTTTTTCTTTTTCTCCTTGGGCACCTCCTTTAGGAGCCAGTGTTAACATAGGCAGGGGAGGTGAAAGTCCTCTCCACGAAGCTGTCAGACAGGACAGTGCTGATCAGGTGTCATTGTTACTGGAATATGGAGCTGACATCAACCTCAAGAACAGCAACAACCAGCGACCAGTGAATCTATCTCCTCCTGGTGGAGAAACACAAAAGCTGCTACTGACATTTGAAGGTACCTTCTCCTGCAGTGGGTCTAGGACAGTTCCCCAAAACTCACATTATACCCATTTGCACATCCTTGCCAAGGTGTGTAAGACTGTGATATGTTCCACCACTAGTTTTGATCCCCAGGAAGCAATGAGCCCTTAATTGACGCCTTAATTGTTCTTCTTTCTTCAGTTGATACTTTGCTGAAGAACTCCAAAGATATCCCTTTACATTGTAATGTTTGCCTGTTTAGATCCCCTTTTGCTTTTAGATTCATACATTCATTATCCAGCGCTTGTCCGATCACCAGTCGATCACAGGGCCACATATAGATACGAATTCCCACTCACAGATTAGGGCAATTTTCCTAGTTGACCTTCTGTATGTTTTTGAACTGTACAGAAAAAAACCCACGTATAACATTCAGACTCCGCACAGAAGGCCCCCCCCTGTGGAAATCAAACCAGGATCTCTCTTGCTGTGAGGCAGGAGTGTTCTGCGCCATCGTGCTGCTGCTGTCAGATTCAGAAATAGATCATTCGTTATTTCAGACTAAAATTTGTTTCATGATAATCAAAGGACTATAAGAATAGAATAGAGAAGATGCTCAGGAATACCACCAACATATTTCAAAAGGCAGGGACAATTGACGTAATCCAGTAAACCAAAAGAATGATGTATGGGAGTCTGTACAGTAGGTACAGTAGGTCTGTACAGTAGGTGGCACTTCTGCCTCAAAAGCTCACACTTTCCTCATCGCCCATGTTTACGCATTAATGGAAAGCTTGGAGCAAACATGCTGATGGCATCCATTCAAGATCCTGAATTTGATCCTGAATACATTTGTCTGTTTTATCTTAGCTGCTCCGAGAAGTCTCTGCCAGTTATGCCGACTAAAGATCAGGAACCTGATAGGAAGAGCCAGACTGAAGCTTCTTCCCCTCCTCCCCCTCCCTAATCTGCTCACCCAGTACCTGGAATACACATAGTCATGGATGAAGCTCCTGCATGCCTGTCCAAATGACTGCACAATCAGATGTCTTCAATGTTTGAATTGAGAGGAAGATCTCGACAAGAATTCACCATGACCTGGATGACTGTGAATCTCCACAGATATACATATCATATTTATTAACCTTATTTCAGATAAAAGCATTAACATGGTTTAAATTTACTATTAATACCCACAACTGTATGGAAGGTTTGCTTTATATAGTGCAAACTGTTTACTGGTGACCCTGAATCGCTTTTCATTTCAAATGTTTATTTGAAAGGATTTGTTAAGTAAATATGTGATGTCAATATTTAATGCTATTCTTCTATCAGATTTTGATCTTGTATATTGGGTAAGAGTAAGATATAATTTTGTAAAGCACAGTATGTCATTTTGTGAGAATTTGAATTTCTTCTCATATTCAGTGTAGTGGTAGGTTTTATGTATGTGTGTGTACGTATGTATACGTATATGTATGTGTATAAATACTCATACATAGAGAACCATTTGTATATAATTCCATCCATTTCTACATTTTTTCCTGCTTATCCGTTGTCGGGTTGCGAAGGATAGCGCCCGAAGCAGAGGCCAACACTTGCTCCTCTTCAACCACTGCGTCCAGCTCTTCTGGGGAAATCCGAGACGTTCCCAGGCCAGCCGAGAGACATAAGGCATGAGCTTGTTCTGGCTTTTCCTCAGAGCCTCCTACCAGTGTGATGAGCTTAGAACACTTCACCAGGGAGGTGTCGAGGAGGCCTCCTGACTAGATGCTCCAGGCACTTCATCTGGTTCCTCTTGAAGTGGAGGAGCCCCGGCTCTACTCTGAGCCCCTCCTGGATCACGCTGCTTCTCATGCTATCTCTAAGGGAGAGCCGAGACATCCTGCGATGTTTGTGAACTTGTTTTGGCTGCTTGCATCCCTGACATTGTTCTCTCGATAACAACCCACCGCTCATACTATAGTTAATTATAAGAGTTGGCTTTTGGCTCAGCTCCTTTTTGACCATGAAAAATGGATACAGCTGCATTACTCCTGATGCCACAACGATTCGCATGTTGATCTCTCGCTCCATTTTTCCCGAGGTACTTCTTCAACATCTTCTCCATGTTGGGCAGGATCTCATGCCTGACCCCAATGAAGCACTCCATTTTCCAGCTGAGGACCATGGTCTTGGATTTGGAGGTGCTGATATCTTATCCCAGTCATTTTACACTCAGCTTTAAACAGCTCCTGTGAGAGATAATGGTCGGAAAAAGCAAACAGAACTGCATCATCTGACAAAGCCAGGGACCCAATCCCGAGGCCACCAAACACCTTCCCCTCGATACCACGGCTGCGCCTAAAAGTTCTGGCCATAATGCTTATGAACCGGTGGATGAAACGGTGACAAAGGGCAGCCCTCGCAGAATCCAACCACTACTGGGAACAAATCCAACAATGTGGACCAAGATCTGACACTGGTCATGCAGAGCATGAACTTTTCCCCTCATTTCCAACGGACCCTCACAATACATTTGGCCCTGCCAGGCCCGACCACCATTCTCCCTCACCATCGGAGCCAGCCACCAGATGGTGTCAGGTGGACAGCTCCACCCAAGCTCTCTTCACCCAAGTGATCAAGACATGCCAGTCTGATGACATAACCTCAAAGCTGATTGTCGAAGTATGGCTTAGGGTGTCCTGGTGTAAAATGCACCCATGTACAAACATATGCCTGAACAGAGAGTTTGTTATGGACAGTTCTTGATGAGCAGGTCAAGGTTTGGTTTTCTTCGTCAGGGGTCTTCTGAGATGCACCTTGTCTGGTCACTCACCAAGACCCTGTTTTCCTTGGGTGACTCAACCATGAGCCCCCGACAACTGAGCTGCTCGGTTCACTGCAGCATGCAGAGCCTTCAACCATGACTAGGGGGGCGGCTTGAGGAGGGGTCTATATATACATATATAAATGTATATGTGTGTGTGTGCGTGTGTGTGTGTGTGTGTGTGTGTGTGTGTGTGTGTGTGTGTGTGTGCGCGTGTGTGTGTGTGTGTAAATGTATAGATAGATATTGATCCCAGAAGGAAACAAATTAATTGATTTAGTTTTTATCGACTTAGATAGACACACAAAGATATGATGTGATATGACATAATATGATATGATATGATCATCGTTTCCCTAAGATATTGTAAGAAATATTAATTTTGCCTGATTTCGCCCTATTTCTCTGTCATCATAGTCTTTGTATTGTGCTCTTGACATTTTAAGTCTGACTTATCACGTGTTCACTGTGAAAGTAATCAAACGGTTGCGACCGTTGAGTGCAAACATTTAATATCAGTCATCAAAGTCACAAGATATGAGACAGCATGTATTTCTTTTCCACTGTGATAATTAAAAAATGTACTTGGTGAGGCCTTTTGAAATGTGTTAAAGGGGACGTATACAAATGTTGTAGAATTTCGTCTGAGTTTTGGTGCTGCCTCCTAAAGATGACTTTGGCAGTTATAAATTTAACAAAAGCTCAAGTATCAACAAAGAAAAGGGCCAGTTGGAGAAGTGATTGTGGAAATGGCTTAAAGT
>CAAKHD010002689.1:145120-166960 GCA_901007705.1 Fistularia tabacaria | reverse complement strand
TTTTTGTGTGTGTGTTTGTGTATGTGTGTGTGTGTGTGTGTGTGTTTGTGTGTGTGTGTGTGTGTGTGTGTGCGCGCGCGCGCGCACTCGCACTTGTGTGGAGGCACTAATGAGGAAATGAACTGGATAGAAATCATGTGTCTGGTCACAAGACCTGTGAAGTTTCAATCTCATTGCCAAAGTGGGGATTTCATTATATTTTATTCCTCTCACCCCCCCCGACTTTTTTTTAACCATCTACGTGAGTTTTAACTTGGAAGATTTATGTTGTGACAATATTGTATTTTACAAAATCATGAATACTATCACCAAAAGAAAAGAAAGGAACACTGTTGGTTTGCAGAATAGAATGATTCAGATGCTTGTTTGTTTTTCAGTTATTTTATATATATTACAATTAATTCTATGAAATCTATGACAGATATGATCTGCCATATGCTTGATTGGAAAATAGAGGTTAAATGACTTCTGTAAACTGTGTTCGCACTGCATGATTATGCATTTTAAATCCACACACATTGTTAAAAGTCATGGATTTAGTGGCTGCTCCTCTACTGCTACAGCCCTTCCTGTCTGTTAAATTCAAGTCAGCACTTTCTTGTTACTGTAGAAAAAAACAATATTTTTCTCATCATATGACTAGCACAGCACACAAAATCAAACAGCCTTAGAGCTATCGGAGATTTTTTCAATGAAAATGATATACAAGCTGTAGTCAATGCATTCATCAGACTTGGTAGTGTTAAAAATACCGGTAGTAGTCCAGGAAACAAAGCATTCTGTTTTATGATTAAAAAATGATCTCAAGTTTCTGGTCGTGCCAATAAATGGAATACAAATGTTACCATGGGGGGGGGGACCCTTAACACCAAAGATTTTTTGTAAAAGTTTGTTTTCTCTTGCCGACAACAGTGAACACACAAATGTCAGCAACAGTTACAGAGAGACAGAGGAGGTCAGTGTTGAAACTTTCCCCCTCAATTGCCAGCGTAACCATCATTTGGATTTTCATAATGAGGAGCTTCCCCCTTTCGTATTTGACTCTCGAATATAACTCCGGGGAAACCTACAAAGAAGAGCTGAGCAGAGGTCACAGATAACACCAGGATCACTCCAATGTAAGGTCTTTCATATTCCACAGATGCTCAGCAGGGGGCCACTGGTTAAAAGGGAGGTCAGGGGAGAACAGGGATGTTTTCAGCCTTCAGAAACTGCAAAGTCTGTTGTAGAGACACGAGGCAAAGACATCATGTTGATAGGGAAAGGGCACAACACTCAGAAGTGAAAATTCATCTGAGGCATGTTCTAAATTGTCCATGGTCTTGGAAGGTCACATAGATGCAAGAGACAAATCTTCTGATAGAGAGCAACTTGCTCCAAACTTTTTTCAGGCCAAGTTTTATGAACTATAGCTACTGCACCTCATAGGAAATGAAGTATTTTTTCTAAGTACGGATGTAGTCAACATTTAACATGTGTTATAACATAGAAACATCCTCTCACAGAAGGACATGCAGGATTTTTTTCCAGAACTGAAGGGATTTTAATGATTTTGTAACATTAATGTCAGAGCCAAAAATGGTCTATTATAAAATGATTGACTTGCATAAAAGCAGGGACTTATATTTAGGATCAGGGTTTTTTTGTGGACTGAATGAATAGAGAAGTGAAACAGCATGCCAAGGTCTCTGGTGGCGAAGAAAAGAAGGCGCATGTCTTGAGTATCAAGCTCTTAATAGCATCTCAACTTCACCGAATCAATACATTCATCAATTAGCATATTCCAGATTCTCTCAAAATGCAGTTGTAATTTGAGAAACATTCCTGTTTCCCCTTTAATAACTGTGCAAAAAAAAAAACGTTTTCTGTATGATAAAGAAAAACGTTATTGCCTTACATTGCTTTGATAGGAGATTTCAAGAGAGGAGACCTTTCCTTTGCTTTGCCAGCTTGGCAACAACACTAACAACACTAGCGTTTAAATTCCCATTAACAATCTTTTAACTGTTGGGATCTTTTGAAGTATGGATATTTGCTTTCCTCACTCCGTCATAGCCACAAAATTACACATAATAACAAGAGTGTTGTCTGTTGATGAGCACCAGGCTTGCCACATGTTGTAGGGCAAAGGAGTTTGCCAATGATGTCTGATTAGGAGTGCAACGGGAGATTAATAGATGTTTCTTCTCCTCATTTGTTATCGCTCTTTTAGTGCATTGACTGACTACAGCTTGTGATAAACCTAGGGAAGCCTGTGCATTTCCCGACTGTGACACTATCTATCTACTCTTCAGCCCAGCTCAGTGTTGATGCAATGTCTCCTTAGACAGCACATCCAGAGTTAGTTGCCTAGTCCTGTGCAATTTCAGCAGCAGAGAGGAAGGTGTTTGGGATCTGCATTTTAATCCTGGCCTGTTTAATGTTTGCCCCCTGACAATCTGGGCCAGACATCATTTTAATGGTGTGTACAGTGATAAAGCCAATAAAATGTCAAAATGATTGATAATCTGAGCATTATAGCAATATGACTTTCCAGTTCTCCTCTGCACTCCGATGATGGTTTCCAAATTGAATTCCTTACGTGCGTATTTGTGTGTACGTGGATACACGTTGACATAGCATGTGTGAGTCTTTGTTGGACCTTATGTCGAGGAAACAAGAGAAACCTTGTTACTTTTTGGCGGTTCAGCTTTTCATCCTCGTGCAATACTTATTTGCCAAAATACAAAATAATTTCTGATGAATAGATTACCTGAGATTTTTTGCCTTGCTTTACTGCATTTGTCTTAAAATATAGATTCAAGTTGGAATAATTACAGGGATGGTTACTGGATTTTTTCCATTAGATAAAGGACATGACAGCTTCCTTTCCTCTGCACGTCAGAGGCTGTGAATACACGAGCCAGTCTGCGAGGGGATAGATGAGAGTTGTAACTGTGAGTTCTGTCCATGTCTCTTGACTCATGAACTTGTCCGAACACCAGCGGAGACTGACATACCACAGACACATATGGGTCAATCACATGTTACAGTTGCAGTTTGTCGCCATAGTCATCACTTTGGAGAAATGTGGCTCCAGTGATCAATTGCCTCTGTAATCAAACCAGCCAATGTCATCTGAACTGGAATCTTGCTTGGATGTCTCAGTAAGCCCAAACCCATGATAGTAGTTTACGAATTCTAGCAGCATTAAATGTCATGTCATGCATAAACTGGCATGTTCCACAACTGAGAGTTGTGGATCTGCAAAATCAGTGTTGGAAAAGCCATGAAAAATTGTGAGAATGAAAATGTTTTTTATGCTTCATTTCAGTCAACCAAACATTTCATTTATACAACACTTAAGATTAGACAAGCAGGGTTTGTCCCTTTGAAATAAGTACATTTGTATTGGTCAAAAATGGGATCTGTTGGAAAATATTTCAGAAGCAGGAATCAGCAAGCTCTAACCCTAACCCCTTCATAGAAATGTTATAATAGTTTGATTCTTGTTGTCACCGATTGAGAGCTCTCGCTTCAAAATGTAGTCTTACCTCTTGTGGATTTGATGATGGAGATCTGGGTCATCGATTTATTGCATGCTTTTTGGCAACCATAGGCATTTACTGTAGTTTGAGATTAACAACACATGTAGGTTTGCAGTGCAGTGGGAGTCTATATGGACTGTTTCTTTTATCTTTAGAGCAGCCGTGCCTTTGACTGGCAGTCATAGAAAGCTTTTTGTTTTATGTAAATTGTGATTGATGACATGTCTGGCATAGCCTACACTTTTTTGACTTATAATTTATTGATGGCTGCTGTAAGTAAATTGTTAGTCCAGGTGACAGAGCAATCCATTTGCACATAGGGGGTGATATAGAGACACAAGTTATTTTTGCTCTCGATATATCATTTTTAAGTGTAAATCAATTTTTAGGAATGAAACAATAAAAAATCACGCCACCATTTAATGATAAAGCTGTCAGTTAATAGTAAATATGCAAGTGATTAAGAAACCTTTCTCCACCCTTCTTTAAGTTGCCCCAAGTTTGTTTCATAAGTAGCAACTAAATTTAGAAGTAAACATTTTTTTTCCTTCCACTTTTTTCAATTAAGCATAAAAATCTGAGGCCATGTGGTTATTTGTCTAATTTAAATGATGTACCATGTGCTCATACATTGCGCAAAATCTCAGAGCACTTGCAGTGACCCAGCATGAGTTTTGCATTATTTTTTTCACAATGATTTATGTGAATAGGGGGAACAAATCACAGAGCAGTCTATTGATATTCCATAAACAGGAATTGGTATGAAACCAAACACAATAAATAGGCATATATGCTGTAAGTTTTGCTTTAATCTCTCTTGTTTTTCATTGGAAAGAGACATAAGCAGGGCCGCAATTATACATTTGTACCTCTTGTTTTCTTGAGCAGGGCTTTTGAATTAAAAGTCACATTTTTGTGAACCATATGATAGTTTTCGAATGAGAAGCAAGACCCTGGATTTGTTTTTGAGTTAAATGAGGGGTTCCTTATCCACAGGGGCAACATACCCCTTCCTGTTTCTGGAGATAATGAATGGGAATTTACATTTGCTCTGTGCGCTTTTGCACTTGACAATAATGTAATTACAATAGTGGATTGACCATCAAAGACAAATTTACTTTTAGATCTATATAGTGAGGAATGTTCAAACCAACAGGACAAACCAACCAAAGGCAGCATATAACTCAAGGGTATGATAGAAACAATTCATCTACTTATGTAAAGGAAATACCTAGGAAAAACTACTCCAAAAATGGACCCGGTGCTGACATGTGTCTGACAGAACCAGATTTAACAGATGCTTCAAGGGGACCTTAACCCATGAAATCATGCTGTCCTGCATCCAGAACCCCACCCTCTAACTGCTGTATAAATAGATTCTTGTGACAGGGTAATTCATCTCTGGCCATGAAAACATCAGCTCTAAAAGACAGCTCACTGAGACCCTGTGCTTGTTAGGGGCCAGATCAGCAGCACAGATGCCTGGGATGTAAACTCATGAAGAGAAGATTAATTTATCTGTCATCCCTGACTTTGACAGTTGTTGTAAATTTGACTCTGGCCTCTGCTCACAGAATGGAGGGGAGGGTTTGTGGTGCGTATGGAGAGGGGGGATATTGAAGATATAGGAGGACAGAATTAACAAGGGAGGGTTGACGTATGGGTACGTATTTGAATAAAAATTTCAACATATAATGGTGACAAGAGCAGTGGCTCAGTCACTGTTGTTGCACACCTGGACTACATCTATAGTGCACATCTAAAGTCTGTTGTTCAGTGCATACTCATCAGGGAGGTTAGCCAATTCTCCTACTTACATATTCTAAAAACACCCTTCTGCACAACCAAGTTCTTTTTTTCCCCTGCTGCTTGATTCAAGATGGTGGCCACATAAGGCACACTGGAAAGTCATGTCAGAGAAGCCATTTGGGGTCTGATTGATGGTAGCAGGCGAACCACAGCGGCCATGTTCTCTGATCTCCCTATGTGCAAGCCATGCCTGGCGCTCTCTGAGAAACAGGAGAGGTTTTTTTTAAAAGTCAATGCCTCCCCCAGACATATTGCATTATATTATCTGTGTCAGAGTTTCAGAAAATAGATGATTAATTGGGATGCATGAAATGGCTGTCATTTTAGAGGAGGATAAGCTTGCTTTTAAGGAAAAGAAAAAAAAGATTGAAGGATTCTTTTGGTCAAATTTCTTGATCGCTCTTTCTTAAATGATGTAATGTATGTCCATTATTCTGTATTCAAGGAAAAATCTGTGATTAAAAAAAAAAAATAAAGCATCCAATAGATATTCAAGGGTTTACAGGACAAGATGATTGCTGAAAACAAACATAATATATGTAATGAACGAAATATATATATGAAAATACAGTCTTGTGTAAATCATATGACTGGAAAATTTTACCAGCTGATTCTTTTCAAATGTCGAAGCTGTTATCACCACATGTATCAGACATGTTGGAAAAGAAAGGTATAGATTAAAGAAAATGGGAGACTTTCCACACAGTGTCCACTTGCGACTGGTTTTACATTTGTCATCACGAAGAAAAGAACCGCCTGAGTAGTTTGTAACCATTTGGTTTCCTGTTTATACCCATGGCTAAACCCTTGTGTTAGTCACAAGACAAAAAAAATTCTTACTTTGTCCTGCAGCGTAAAGGCTCATTTATGGTCAATGTTAAATATGCATTCCTTGCATTTATTGCATGCTTACTTCTGTACGATTTCAAGGACCTTGCGGATGCTTAGCCAAATACGACAAACTCGAAATCTTTGGGGCAGTGTTGCACAGTATGCTTCAGTGCAAACCAATGAAAGGAAGAGAGAACAAGAGGACAACCCCTCTAACTAACTACAACCAGGGAGGAGAATTCTCTGTCCACATGCTGCGATGTATTTAATGGCCACACAGACCACTGACATCTACTGTGCTACGTTTTTTTGTTTCTCTTTTGAGAATGTACATTTTCACAAGCTTCTCCACCTTCACCATGTGTGTTATTGTCTGAAGCAGAATGTGAAACTCGGAACTTGGAGATGAACTCTGAACTGCCCTCTAGTGGATGTATTGCTCAACAACCATGCCAATGTAAAGCACACATGTGAACGATGTGGGCAGTGATGTTTGAAATGGAAGGCACATATTTTCGTATGTAACGTGAGCATAAATGAGCCCTTATGCTAGTCTCCTACTTAAACTCATACAATGGTAAAGGTTTGTAAAAAACAGCTGTGATTAAAAGTCATTATTAACTTTGTACCTGTGATGAGACAGTTGCCAAGTGATGACTTGGGCTGACAAACTTTCTAGTAATTTGAACTTTGGAATTGAGGTAATTTTCAATAGTTGTAATTTCAACATCTTGCTGTAGTTGCTTCACAATCTTATTGCCCCTGTTGCCTGTGAAGATGCAGTGTCCCGAAAATGGGCCAACAGACAAGTTTTCATTGATGACCAACAGTTATAGGGCCGTGACTCCTTATTCAACATTGCAGTCCAAAGCCAGATGCTAGCACATAATTCTTTTTTTTTTAGCTAATGAAATAATCCAAGATAGTTAATAAAAGCTTCTACAACCCGCTGTACATAAAAGGATGACATGGGACTCTTCAATGGTAGGCTAATACATTTTAGTAGCTTGACAAGCAAACAGGTGTTTTTGTGCTTGGGGCACAGTTTGATGGAAAGTTGTCACAGTTCTAGATGCCAATAGCTGACTTATTAAGATTTATTAACCCCACATATGTAGATGTAGTTAATGCCTTAAGTTAAGGAACAAGATTTGTGCTGTGAATAAAGAGTCCCCTGTGTATTGAATTCTTGAAGACTGGTTTCATTTTTCTCTTCTCTCTTTTTCTATTCTGGTCATGAATCTAATCAGTGAACCATTCATCTCTCCATTCATGCATTTAAAAAGACAGTGTACACTGCTAAATCCTTTATACACAATGGGGTATATCAATTAAAAAAAAAAAAATCAACACCAACCTAAACTATCTTCCAGAGTCTGGCATGTGAACAACCCAGGTAAATTTGGCTGGAAGTCATCAACACCTCTTGCATGTCTGATTGGACCAACTGGGAGTGACACATAGCCCAAGAGATATTTAGCTTTTATTGTAGATTAGTATGCTAATAGGCTTTTGACTAGATTTGACAGACCTCCCTTGCCCCAAGAGAGCAACAGCCTCAAGCAAGGGAAAGGGTTTCTGAATGGGTTACATAGAAAAAAGAGGGGGGTAGAGAGGGAGAAAAGAGAAAGCAGGTTAAAAAGGGGTATTGGAGGAGTGGCGTTTCAATGAGTTCGGAGGAGCGTGGAAGATATTCCTAATTAGCATGTGGAAGAAAAAAGGGTCTGACAGAAGAAGTAACCTAGTCTTGATAAATATGGTGACTTAACACAATCTTCACCTCCCCCCTTGACAGCCCTCTCAGCTGTGGATTTAAGACCTCCTTACACCCTAGAGGAAATCAAAAGATAATCCAGAGTTTGATGTCAGGAGAAACTTAGGAGCCTAAGGGGAAAGGGGGTCACTGTTGGATAGGGCAACGAGTTTAAGCTTTAAACCCATCACAAAAGGTTCTGACATAGTCATTTCCTCCCAGCCCCTTTAACGGTATTCAGAAAGTTCTGAACACCTTCTCTGTGCACGGCATAACCCTACAGAAGAGTAGAGAGATAAGAGAACTTACTGGCTTAAAAGCAGAATTGAATTAACTGCAAAGAATTAATATCTATTATCAATCAACAATGTGGAAGTGAATCCTCTTACCTTTTCCATGTTGCCTGGATGATGTAAATTGGTTACCTGAGTTTGACTGACATGCCTCTTATAGTTTTACACCACCAATTGGTTCCATTCTTCGTAGCATCCCATTTCAAAGGATGATGAATTAACTGAAGGTTTGCGTTTCATAAAGACTTGATGTAGTTAATTTTATTTACAGAGTTGATTTCAGTTGATGGTGGGGCAGAAAGTTTATAAGAGAAGTGGGTCATATCAGTTTGCTGAGCTGTACTTTTCCATTTTCAAATATTCCAACCAATACACCATTGAACTGGTTTAGCATCTTGCAACAATTTTGCAACTGATTGTCCATGTCTCATAAATCCGGTTTCATTTCCGATATAATGGAATACTTAGACAACACTCCAGGAAAAAAATGTTGAAGGAAAAATTAACAATTAACGAGTTGATTTTAGTAAATAGAAAAAAAACTGGCTAATCATTTCTTGACCATTCAGGTCACTGCTAGTCTGAAGGACTAAACAGCAGTGAATAAGTCTTCTGTGTTAGGAGGTAGCATGTGTGTCAATGAAAGCAGCTAGCCTTGAGGATTGGATACGACAATAACCTTGATATCATCTACTTTAGATCTTTCACCTAAATGGTTGTGTGCATGTGCGACAGACACACACACACACATACCCATATTTGACTCGCGAAAACCCAACCGGAAAATGACCTTTCACCTCTCCCCTGACAGTTTCATGCAACTGGTGACTGCAGTGCTGCGTTAGAGCACAATTGCTTACCATAAGACTGTAATTGTCAGTGATAAGGTCCTGGAACTTGGCATGGGCAGCGGGGGAGATATGTCGTTTTATGCCAAAATTCTAGTCCTGGATGATCCAGGGGCTTGCCCTGAGAGACAGCTCGAGAGTGATCGAGCCAAAGTCATGTCATCGTGTGGAAAAATGATTAATCTATCTCTCTCGATCCTTTATTCCACAAGGAAGAAAGAAAGTACAGCAAATTACATAGAAATGTTTGCCTCGACTGTGTATATTAAGCATTCATGTAATTGCCAATTTTAAAGAATTAGATGCAAAATTTACGTGCGGTATTAAAAAGAAACATCGTTTGTTTGTTTACTATATTTCATATGTTTTGTTTGTTTATTATATTTCATATGTTTTGAATCTGTGGTAGGAATATCAGAAAGTACAGGCTAAAGGGTGACGATTAGCTGAGAGCTTCACTGTAATGATCCAGGTCAGAGCTGTCGGACTGGACAATTTTTGTCTTTTCTGTGTTTGCGGTTCAGTAGTCATCCTGGCATCATTGGATAAAGAGAGAGGCGGAAAATAACAGCTACAGGCAGAACCTGCATGGTATATATAGAGTAACAGATCGTAAAGAGCAAGAAAAGTAGAAGAAAAACATTCTCTGAAGTGTGTGGGAATCCATAATAGTGCCACTTAATGACACAAACTATCCTCCCTTGCTGTCGGAGAGAGGCTTGGCTTCCTCTGAGCCTCAGAGGGACCTCTGTTACAAAACAGAAGACAGTAGGGCTTTGACAGCTCCAAGTGTCTAGAGCCAGGGAAATAATTGATAGCAGGCTGCTTGCATCCAAGGTCCTTTAGCAGTAATTGCAAGCAGAATCTGACTCTCTGATCTCACCAGTGGTATTGGCTATGCCAGAACAGCCTGGCTTTGACAGATTGCCTTCCTGCAGTAATAACTTAGGCATGTTCCCTGTTTTCTCACACAAGGCCATACAGCACTGTCTCCACCACAGAACTAGTCCGGAATCATCAGTGATTATTTTTGATATGAATTTTCCTATTAGCTTCTGGCAGATTTTTCTGACAGGACACTCTTGGAGTAATGGTTTTTGCCTGCAGCCAACTGCCCTGTGCATTATCTCACTTTTTTCCCAATACTGAATAGAATTACAGTTGATGAAATTAACCTAGTGCACATAGTGACATGTGTCTGCAAAACATGTAATATTCAACATGGCCTTTGAACAAATGCATGTTGCAGAGTCATGAAAACCATGAAATCATGCATGTGCAAACTGTGATTGACCATCTGTACCCCAAAAAATATATATGAAAAGAAAAACAAGGATAATTCAAACAATTTACATTGCCATGGTTCTTGCCCTGAATGACAGCATAAAGGCTTTATCACCTTTTGAGGAATAGTCCACCTCTCCTTCTTCTTCCCTCATCTCCTTCACCTCTCCTACCTCTTCCCTCATCTCTTCTTTCTCCTCCTCTCCAGTGCTCAGTGGCACTATTCCATGTTCACTGTCTGCACTGTAAAGCACTCAGGGATTTATTGTCAGCTGGAGTTTCCTTGATGGGGTGTAATAATACTGTGTCTTTCTCACCCGCTAAGGTGGTAGAATCCCCTCCCTCCACCAATGAGAGGACCCCTGCGGGCTGCCCTGTGTGTGCCTGTGTTCTGTAGTAGACTTATAAGCTTGGCAGCTCCACCCCATGGCTGTCCAAACAAGGTTTCTCAACAGGCACCCACATCAAAAAGAGCAATGTATGGGGACTGCAGAAAAGGGAAGCGGCAGGATGCTGCCTTTAGTTATTTATTTATGATGCATTTCGCACACAGAAGAAAATACTTAAAATCTTGTTGCAGTGCTTAGGGTCTTGTGTTTTTTTTTGTTTGTTTTGTTTTGTTTTGAGCTTTTGCAGTAAGCTGATGGCGTCTTTCTACTACTTATTACAATGGAGTAGTTTCACATTCAGTCTTGCCAGAAAGCATTCGAGTCAGGCCTAGAAAGTAAACAATGAGTTGATTTCTTAAAGAAAACCATTAAAGGAATGGAAGTCTAAATAGCCATGATCCCCTTGACACCCTACAGTCTGAAATGTGATGCTGTGGTTGGTTTTTTGGTTAGTTTAAATCTAAATTCATTTTGAAATAAAGGCTTAAATCAATGCAAATAAACATTAGTAAATTAGTCTGGCACTAACATGTGGAAAAGATATCAAACACAATATGAAGGCAGTTAAAAGTCCCAGAATGCCTTAAAGCACACTCCCAGCTCAGCAGGCGAGTGGCAAAGGGGGCCACTGGATAGTATAAATAGAAACTCCTTTCACTAACCAAAATTTAATGAAAGATCTTTTCAGAGATCCTCATAGAGGGTACAATATGAGCAGTCAGTCAGTCAGTCAGTTAGTTCAGGGTAGGATAAATCCAAGCCCCCATTGTCTTTGTCAGAGTGCGGTGGGAAGATAGATGGGCAAGTCATGCCGCTTTGAAATGTCTAAACATAGATGTTTTAAAGGTGGATGCAATGTGAAAATGTAAATAAACTTTATAGGAACCAAGAGGTCAGGCTAGGGTTGGATTTATGGTTTTGGCATTCACCCCAGGCCCATCTGTCATCCCTTTGCTCTACCAAGGCCCTTGGTCCCAACTCCTCCTGCTTTAGCCAAGACCTCCCCCCACACCCCACCCAATACCCTGAATCACAAGACCCTCAGCTGAACTGCAGCCGACCTGCTGGATCCAAGGCCAGCTGGGGTTCAGATGCCACAAAAAGAACCATTCTCTGCTTATAATAAGCGTATGAATTTTCAGCAGGCTTTCATGTCAACTTATGTATTAATTTATTTTTATTCATATACTGTGACAAGTTTTGTCTTGCTTTCTTTGTGCCTACTAATCCTTTTGTATTCAAACAATTTGGGATCCTGAGGAAAGTTGTTTTTTAAATGTATTTAATTCATTTACTTAAATGTTTATTTTGTACATATTCAATCATTTATACGTTTCATTTTCATTTTTTAACATGTACATTTCATTCTTCAAACACACTCAAAATGACGGAATGAGAAGTATACTCTTATGTATGCCTACCTCATTACATGACTCAATTTCACAAATGTACAGCTCACATTTTTACATTGTTATAAACATTATTAATGAGTATTGAGAATCATTCCAAGTTAAGGCAGTACATATTATCAAGGAAAAAAAAAACATATCAGAGTCACTCATGCTTGATCAGTAGAACTGACACTGAGGGAAATTTTGATTCTGATTAATTTATTTCTGATTTTATGTGACTTGTAGTATATAATAGTTTCATAAATGTGCAAACAATTCAACCAGTGCTTTTTTCATAGTTTTTGCACTTGTCCCGACATTCGAATATAAGAATACACCTGCCTCAAATTATTGAGGGTCAGCTGGGAGCCGCTTTCATCTATGTGACAGTTTGACTGCCTCAATGGGAGTGGCACTGATAATCCCCTTCCTTAACTCGTGCTTTTTGGCCCAGCTGGGGTTGTGTCCCAGGATAAAGCAGTGGACTAAATCTTAATCAAACAGCAGGGTTGGTGGCTGCATGACGGGAAAGGTCTTTGAGGGTTAGCTTACGGAACGGCACATTTAGGACAGGGATGACTAGCCACAAATTGAGGATTAGGGTGTTTTTCCTACCTACAAATAAGAGAGGTTTAGCAAGAAATTCTGCTATACTGAATGAGTAAGGCAACAAGTTTAGGAAAGCAATTCATTTTTCTGTTTCTCAGAGACCCATATTCACACAAACATTTTCATGACCCACTTCTACCCTGCACAGTTGTACACTGACTTTTCCACAATTATGGGGTTTTCCCAATTGCAAAATCTACTGCCAGCTGCCAGGCTGTATGATAATTGTTTTAATTCACATGAAACTGCCTTCTCTGCAGATTCTTTTAACTATAGCAATCGGATACTCAACACAAACAGTCGTAAACTGGCACAAAGTGTCATCATTCAGTTATGTGATTCCTGGGTAATGGTAGTCACAGCATTCCAAGCACAGCATGGAAGAGACTGATTGACATCTTCATTATAATCACATGATGGGCATAAGGCATATAGGTACAATGAGTGGAAAGAAAAGTTTTTTTGCCCCCCCCCCCCCCTCATATTCAATTGTAATAGAAACATGTATTTCTAATTTTCTGCACAGGGTTTTGGAGTCAGCACACATGTCTGTCTAATAAATCAAGCCTGTGCTGTAGAACTTTATGCAGAACTTATTTACCTCCCAGCAATGATTGCCAAGGACTAATTATAATTGGTTCAGCACAGCACAACCTTGTTTTCATGGCAAATACGGACAAAGCTGAGCTTTAACAAAAAAGTTAAAAAATCTCCCCTATGTCAGCTGTTATGAAACACTTTTGTTTCTCTTCTTAACTGCAGTAAAAATGGACAACGATGTAATGCACTGCTTCATTTTTCCCATGTCCTGATTTGTACTCTACTTGTAAATCAAATCTGCCTCCTGAATGGAATGAGTTGTGGTCTAAACCTATGAAAAAACTGTGACGTAAACATCGAGCTAATTACCAGATGTGCTATTTTCTAGAAACCACAGGTCTATATAAATATATATATATATATATGTGTGTGTGTGTGTGTGTGTGTGTGTGTGTGTGTGTGTGTGTGTGTGTATTTATGTATGTATGTATGTGTGTATGTGTGTGTGTGTGTGTATGTGTGTGTGTGTGTGTGTGTGTGTATGTATACAACTACTTCGTCATGACCATGACCAATTTACCAAGCTAAAAAAGTCTGAGTTTATGGTGATATATCACTAAAATTCAAGTTGACATCAGCACCCCGTCTGTAATCTATTCTCGGAATTAAGTAAATGCCTTAATTATCAAAGTGGTTATGATTCTTGAATAGTTCTCATCAAAGGTGTGTTTTATTTCTGAAGAACTGATGGTGAGTTTTGCTCATCTGCTAGACTGACTAAAAGTTACAAAGACAACCCATTTAGAATTATAAACAATTTCTGCTGTTTGTAGCTCATATTGATTTTTCTTCTGTCTCAGCCTCTCATAGTTTATATCTAGCTATACGACATACTCCTGAAGAGGATTTATGGCAGCTGTAGGCCTTGCCCGCCAGGTCTCCCATTACCAACAGATGAAAGGCAGGGAGTGTGTACTACAGCAATGCGGCATTGGATATTGTTTAAATACCATAAAAACAGCTTGCTCATTTACCCAGCAAGAGCCTTGAGAAGCAGACTGATGAGATAATCCTGTGAGTAGCAGGTGGCGCTGCTTTAATATTGGTGTAAAGCAAAATCGTACTGTTCTATTTTCAATCCACTCTTTATAATCTCTAAATGAGGAAATTGATTGCCTGTTGGCAAGAAAATGGTTTCACCAGGTCTCATTTAAATTGGACCTCTGGAAAGGATGATGATGTAGTTGATGGAAAGACCAACTATATATACATATATACATAAAGGTGTACACACACACACACACACACACACACACACACACACACACACACACACACACACACACACACACACACACACACACACACACACACACACACACACACTCACACACAGTCACTGTCCACATTTACTTTCTATCCCCTATATTTTTTCTTTCTCCCTCTCAGAATGGGCTGTCAGGAGAGGAAGAAGAGGGCCTTTTTTCTTTTTTTTTTTTCCCCCCACCACTTCCGAATTACCTGCTGGGTCCAAGCTCTTTTATGCTCTTGTTGTGACAGGTAGATTTATAAGGCTTGAAATTTGTACAAATCAGTTGTCATTCAGCGGCAGCTGTCAATGTGTCAAGCTGTCAGGGCCTGCTGTGAGGGAGATGCCTTAGGGGGCTGAGCGAGGGGGCAACCGCCCAGAAAAGAAAATGACTTCAAAGAGACCTGAGCAGCTCCTCTCTTCCTCAGGCCTCCCTGCCCCTGTGGAGATGCCATTGATTTCTCTTGATGTTGAGCAACAGCGCGCCCAAAAATGACATTCCACACTGCTCTCAATCTAGTCAGGATGCGACATGCCAATGTGTGCCATGCCAATCCCCTCAATCTGAAGGTGTCTCTCATTCTTTACTAAATGACTGGAAATATCTAATCTCTCTGAGGGGAGAGAACACCAGAGTCATGTTTAGAGATCGTTGGCTATGTGGCAATGCTGTGGCGACGTTCTGAATTGTTGAAGTAGTTGAAATGAAACTTTCTCAGAAGAGAATGACAAGTATGCTAGAAGATTATCTTGTACGCTTGTTTCAGCCAGCCTAGTCTCAGTATGGGACAGCCTGTCGTTGATTGGCAGGCCTGCTGGGGCAGTGACGGGCATGACAGCCTCCCTCACTCAGGTTACCTAGCTGACACACACCTTCTGTGAAGACTGTAGGATAGATGATGGTGAAGTTGTGTGTCATCTGGGGCCCCCTCAGTCACAGTACCCCAGGTGACACACAGCTTCTCCATCATCTATCCCTCTACTCATTCTTCACAGAAAAATAGGAGAGATAGGTGATACAGCTACTGTGGGGAGTGTGGAAACAAAAGAAAACAGCTGACATGGAAACTGTGCCAAGTGGCAATACACATGCCTAGGTTGGGGCTGGAAAATAAAATGACAAATATGCGTTCATCAGGCTCTCACAAATATCTCTGTAACAATATTTGTAATATTGTCACATCCAGATTTGGTTGGAAAATGGATGCAATCAGGTTGTCTACCTATAAAAAAGATAGAAAGCTTAGTATTCTGCCTTTCACAGAGAGACTCTGCAGTACCGCTGCAAGAATGACCCTCATAGCAATTTATCATAAATTTCTTGATTAATATATCAAAACAGAGGAAAGCCACATAAAAACACAAAGGCCTGCTACAAACATCTGCTTTCATGCACATTTTAACCCACAGTTTATTAGGAAGGAAATACATGTGAAGATGTTTTATACAAACAAAGTCTCCATCCTCTGGGCCTTTTTACTGTGATTTTGTTTGTATCTTTGTGCCACCAAAATCTGCTTTGGTCTGACATTTACTGTATGATTAATGCATTGCACATCCTTCTTATTCTGATTGTAAATGCAATCAGTCAGATCATGTTAGGCACAGTGATATACAGAATACAGCTATGTATGCAAAATACATTTTGCACACAGGCATCAAATTCCCAATTTCCTCACTGTTTGTGTTAAAAGTGAGTTGCGCAAGCATTGCCCCAATGACTATCATTCAAAGTAACATTTTAAAAGCTTTTTTTTTAAATTAATAGCTTCATTCATATAACACACCTGCGAGGGAGCTTCTGCAATTTTATTTCTCCGCTAATTCAACCAGTTGTTACTCTAATGTTTCATCTAGATAGCTAATAATTGGTATAAACTTTTTGACCATAATGAGATGTTATGAAAACATAGAGGGAAGGATTTTAGAGGAAGTGATGTGAATTCTATTTAAGTGCTGCCTATTTGAGGCTGATGATTCAATTTCTCACTAAAGCATGCTATGTTCTGTCATTTCTATCCTGGCTGCAGTCCAGGCGTCTAGTGAAGCATGTGTGCACACAGGCTCAGCAGTGGACATGCATCAGAGCAGTGTGGCTACAGAGTAATTAGGCTGATGAGATTTGGGGGTGCCCTACGACTAGATCCATCATTGCCACCTGGCAAAGTGGGGTCCCTGAATGAAAGGGTTTCATGGGACTGTTCGAAAGGTGATACTCACTCAACAAGGCTGCAACAGGGGGCGAAATATTAATCAAAGTTTTCCATGCAGCTATTAGCAGCTGCTGGCCTTGGCCTCTTTGTGGTTTTATGTGTGTTTGTGCGTGCAAGTCTGTGCGCGTGTGTTTATTGTGTGGCAATGAGCTGCAAGTTAGTCCACAGAGAGATGAGTGTGACGTGTATGAGTTTGTCTTGTAAAAATGCAGCTGTCCATGACATGACAGCTACAGTGTTAGAGGGGCCATTATGGGGTGTAGTACATTTCCTGGGAAATGGCTTGAAAAATGACAATGCAGCCTGTGTATTATTAATTGCTTCAATCATAAATAAGTAAAAACATAAAGAGAAGAACATAGTGGAATAGTTGTGGTTATCTATCCATCAATCATATCAAAGGGAACAAAAATAAATGCATAATGCATCGACATTTTTTACACGGTTTTCCTACTAAGACAATTGCCATTTGACCTATAGATTACATTTTAAGATACCTCTTTACTATTGCTTTCAGTTGTGCAACCATACCAACATACTGACCTTTAAGTCCTGACTCAGCCTCTTTTTCCCCTTTGACCTTTTGTGATTTCAACAAAAAATTGTTCTTCAAAAAACAGTTTGGGTTTGCAAATTACTTCTTAGAAGTGCGTTGGACTCCGATTTAGTTGCAAATTAACAGTCCATTGTAGGAGAGCTGTCAACACATGTTTGGCGGACTGTTTTCATGTTATGAATAGCTTACAGATGTCATCGGTTCCTTAGGGAAGCATAGTGAGAGGAAATTATGTCTCTTTTGTAATCACAAACTTGTCATGAAGTAATAGTATTTATTTATGTTGAAATCAATGTCATACTTCTTACAAGTTTATAGTTCAGTTTTCAATGATAACAATAGTAAATACATTTTTTTGATTAAACCTTGTTATTTCTCATGCTTATTTTGCCATTTTCTCGTCACATCTTTTATTTCACAAAAATCAACTGTTAAGAAGTAAACCTGGCATCACGGAGATGATTGGCTCAACAGTTATTGGTTTCATGTCTTTTTTATCATTGAGCTTTTGTCTGACTTTGAAAAATGTTGAATATTAATGCTCACCCCCACTGCCCTTATTAATCAAGCATGTAAACCAAAAACTTGAAGACAGTGACTAATTAGAATCAAAAGAGCTGGAATCGGTAATAGGCTTCATTCACTCAAAACACTACTATATAATTGGCCATAAATAAACCCTTGCTGTTTCCGTGAGAGCTGTAAACAGCTGAATGCTTCAATTAAGCAGAAATACACCCGTGCCATGTTAAATGCAGTGTGCTTGGGAGCTGCTGACATATGGATATGATCTGTGCACTCCCTCCTGCTCCAATTTGGGGCTTTCTTTGTTGAGTGCGTGAGAGGCACAGATAATTTCCTTTTACCAGTGTAATATTATAGTGACTCATAAATAGACGGTTACCCTTGCAGTACTAAAAGTTTTCATTAAAGATGTCTGAGTATTATTATTGACACCATGGGATGCCTATACAGGGAAACACAGTAAAATTTATCAGTGAGCTTTTTCTCACCCAATAAATCATCTTAACAGTGCAGACCATATGGCAGATAAGACCTTGGAAATGTGGCTTCGGCACGCGAAGAGTCAAGTTGCTTGAAAACAGGAATCACAGACTACCCCCCCAACCCCCCTCTCTCACAGAATATCTCCCAGTTATTTTACACACCATTTTCTTGTTCCCCTTATCACCTCCTTGTCAGTTGTTTTTTTTCACTTTCTCTCTTGAAGAAAGAGAGAAGAAATTCCTGCGTGTAAAGACTGGAAGTAGATAACTCTCTCTTTCCCACTGTATCTCCCTCATTCACTCTCACTCCCATTACCCCTCCTCCTCTTTCTTTACTATTCCCCTCTGCTGAGACGGTCCTGGGAGGCGCACAGACTGATGGGAGAGGATGATATATGTAGCGTCTGTGTCCCGGCTCTCCTCTGGCCCTTTTTCATTAATCATAGCCATTAGCTTTTCTCACTGCAGCCTTGTCTTTCCACCACTATCAAAAAGCTGGCTTTTCTCTCATATCCCACACTAAGAGAATCCACTTGGACTTGTGCATGGATACATTTTCGTCGGCACACATTGATGTGAAGAAGAAAAGCTGTGATTTCTCAGCAAGTAGGACAGGGAGGAATTATTGAGTGTCTGTAACATACAATTGATTGTATATATTGATTTTTTACTGATATACTTTCTCTCTCCCTGCCCTGTGTACCTTTGTGAGGTCTCTGTCAGCTTTTGTCCTGCTGATAATTTTGCAACATCCCCAATGGTCACCTTCACCACAACAAACCAACACCCATCGAATTTGGCCGTGGATGATTCAAACTGGGTCACAGTGGATTTCAATTTTGCTAGCCGACAGAGAATCAGCCTGGTATGCCAATTTGTGAGCTAATAAAAATAAACAGCTGACCACCACAACTGCCGTTTAGAATAAATAAAAATATATGGGCACCAGTTCCTGCAAGCCTACTCTTCCTTACTCCAAACTTCGGCTGGCAGGTACACTAAAAACCCTCTTTTGTCTAGCACACCAACAAACATTCGATACACAAATGTTGAAACCATACAGAAAAACACACAGAGGTCTAAACCCACAGAAAAAAAACAAAAGGCTACAGCAGCCTTCATCTTTCTTTTTTCTTTCTTTCTTTCCTTCCATCTTTGTATGTCTGCCTGCCTGCCTGCCTGCCTGTCTGTCTGTGTCTGACAAACATATACACACACACACACACACACACACACACACACACACACACACACACACACACACACACGCATAGGCAGAGAGCCAGCACTTTTCACATTAGAGATTCAACCCTCTTTTTCTCATTTCCCTAACTGTATCATCTATACTGTACCTAATGAAATGATTGCAAGTAGTTATTTCTGACTTATTATCTAGACACACAGCTTCTTCAGAGTGCAGCATTGATTTAGTGGACTGTGTCACAAGGAAAACTCCAGGGATATTTCATTTGCCTGACTATGCCATAATAATGGGACCCATCCCAGTATGCATTATGCATAGATAGACCATAGATAATTCAAACAGGAGGAACACATGCATTACCTCCATTACCACTCTAACCTCCCAGTTGCATAGCGTCTATTATATTAGCTTGCAATGGTGTTTGTTTTTTGGTCTTCTCCGGATCCTATTACAGTCAAATGATAAGAGCCCATACTGCAGCTCGATACATCCACAAATTTGTGTCATAGTTTTCAGCTTTGATAAATCCCAAACACCTTATTCAGCAGGTATTTGTGTTTAGTCTCAATTGACAAAGAGAATGCGAGCTTCAGGTGACTCTGTGCCTCTGTGGACTGAGATAAGCAGTTCCTTTCCATAGCTCCTGTTAAGCCCCGTACCTAGAAGATGACTGATTTTGACAATGCAATTTACATCTCTGTATAAAACAATCTCACACTGCTGTGGCTGATTTACACCAGTTTAAACTGTTTGTCTCAGTCAGGGGGTAACCACTTAGTCTATCAGGGCCTCTGTGCCTTTTCCAATACCACATTCCCTTTCGTGTCCCTTGAGAGTACAAATTGATCCCGAACGCAGAGTGGAATCTCCCTCTTAAAATTGCTACAATAGCTTTACAGGACCTACAATTATTGAAACATGCATGTCAGTAATTTCAATAAACCTGATATGGTAGTAATGAAAATATCTGACTTCGGGGGCAACTGCTGCAGGAGTTATGGCTGCATTAGAGGAAAAGGCTGCGATGACAGTTTGGCAGCATTGCTCGACACTGCCTTGTGTCACTTACATTAAATGTGCAGATCAATTAGCGTCCGGTACCTTTAGCTTTGCTGCAGATAGTCCCCTCCAAGTGACATGAAAAATGCATGAGATCCATGGACAAATTTTGGGGCCAACTGCGATCTTCACATTCACATGTTTTCATGTAATTGTGAATTTGATGGATCACTCTGGATTAGCTCAAGCTTGTCTGTACAAACACTTTGGAACCATGACGCTCTTGGTATCATTTTACCTCTGCACATTTTTTAAATGCTTGATATTTTAGTACTAAAACATTTGGTTGGCAAAATCCTCCTTATGATAGAGCTTCAGATAGATCTGGCTTGTCTCATCCCAAAAAACATTTTTTCATGTGTTTACTTATGGTAACCAAATTTTATATACTAAGACTCAAAGGATATAAACAACCTGCTCAAAAATCCAATTTTACACAACCATTACATTATTGTATATTAGATGCTGCTTCTCCATCCCCCCAGGTGAATCATTTCAGGCCCTGTCACCCTCTCTGCTCTATACCCCATATGTCTAATTCTAATTAAATGAAAATTAAGTCCCTCCTTTTTTCTTTCTATCTCTTTTTCACTGAGACTGATGCTTTCAGAGACAGGAAAGCTCAAATGGTAAAGTAATGAATGTGTTCACGCTGCGACAGGAGAAGGAAGAGGGAACTTGGGGTGAGGGAGGGGGCTGGGGGCAAGGAGTTAGAAGAGTGACTGAGCAGTGCAGGGCTTCGTCATATTCTATTTGCATAACCCACTAAAAAGCCATCAGAGGGCTTGAAATTGATTGAATTTCACCTCAGAGAAGTGCTAATTAATAATGCTACGGATCTGACAGGGCTTTATTATGTACATGGGACAGGAGATGATGTCTGTATTATCAGGGTGTCTGGAACCTGTGTCATGGACTATATAGAATGACGAATTAATGGAACTATGTCCTGGCTCTATCATCGTATCATTAGAAGATCATTGAAGATTTCTCACTACAGTTGGAAGTCTACAACTGTACAGTGGCACAGTAATATTTTAGCAGCAGCCGATGTTATATCAAGGCTACAATTTATATGTGTGTGTGTGTGTGTGTGTGTGTGTGTGTGTGTGTGTGTGTGTGTGTGTGTGTGTGTGTGTGTGTGTGTGTGTGTGTGTGTGTGTGTGTGTGAGTGTGTGTGAGTGTGTGTGTGAAAGATTAATTGTCCAGAGACGATTG